>JAKKIB010000152.1:0-74757 GCA_023089585.1 Melophagus ovinus
ACTTTTAGACGCAATGATCGGGAAAATGGATCGATATAAATAAAACTTGAGTACCAAAAAGATTATAATTAACATATAAGTGAATTTTTAATAAACCAAGACAACTTTTAGACGCAATGATCGGGAAAATGGATCGATATAAATAAAACTTGAGTACCAAACAGATTATAATTAACATATAAGTGATTTTTTATACCAAGACAACTTTTAGACGCAATGATCGGGAAAATGGATCGATATAAATAAAACTTGAGTACCAAAAAGATTATAATTAACATATAAGTGATTTTTTATACCAAGACAACTTTTAGACGCAATGATCGGAAAATGGATCGATATAAATAAAACTTGAGTACCAAAAAGATTATAATTAACATATAAGTGATTTTTTATACCAAGACAACTTTTAGACGCAATGATCGGGAAAATGGATCGATATAAATAAAACTTGAGTACCAAAACAGATTATAATTAACATATAAGTGATTTTTTTATACCAAGACAACTTTTAGACGCAATGATCGGAAAATGGATCGATATAAATAAAACTTGAGTACCAAAAAGATTATAATTAACATATAAGTGATTTTTTATACCAAGACAACTTTTAGACGCAATGATCGGAAAATGGATCGATATAAATAAAACTTGAGTACCAAAAGATTATAATTAACATATAAGTGATTTTTTATACCAAGACAACTTTTAGACGCAATGATCGGAAAATGGATCGATATAAATAAAACTTGAGTACCAAAAAGATTATAAATACATATAAGTACCAAGACAACTTTTAGACGCAATGATCGGGAAAATGGATCGATATAAATAAAACTTGAGTACCAAAAGATTATAATTAACATATCAGTGATTTTTTATACCAAGGCAACTTTTAGACGCAATGATCGGGAAAATGGATCGATATAAATAAAACTTGTACCAAAAAGATTATAATTAACATATAAGTGATTTTTTATACCAAGACAACTTTTAAACGCAATGATCGGGAAAATGGATCGATATAAAAAAACTTGAGTACCAAACAGATTATAATTAACATATAAGTGATTTTTTATACCAAGACAACTTTTAGACGCAATGATCGGGAAAATGGATCGATATAAATAAAACTTGAGTACCAAAAGATTATAATTAACATATAAGTGATTTTTTATACCAAGACAACTTTTAGACGCAATGATCGGGAAAATGGATCGATATAAATAAAACTTGAGTACCAAAAGATTATAATTAACATATAAGTGATTTTTTATACCAAGACAACTTTTAGACGCAATGATCGGGAAAATGGATCGATATAAATAAAACTTGAGTACCAAACAGATTATAATTAACATATAAGTGATTTTTTATACCAAGACAACTTTTAGACGCAATGATCGGAAAATGGATCGATATAAATAAAACTTGAGTACCAAACAGATTATAATTAACATATAAGTGATTTTTTATACAACAACTTTTAGACGCAATGATCGGGAAAATGGATCGATATAAATAAAACTTGAGTACCAAAAGATTATAATTAACATATAAGTGATTTTTTTACCAAGACAACTTTTAGACGCAATGATCGGGAAAATGGATCGACATAAATAAAACTTAAGTACTAAACAGATTATAATTAACATATAAGTGATTTTTTATACCAAGACAACTTTTAGACGCAATGATCGGGAAAATGGATCGATATAAATAAAACTTGAGTACCAAAAAGATTATAATTAACATATAAGTGATTTTTTTATACCAAGACAACTTTAAGACGCAATGATCGGGAAAATGGATCGATATAAATAAAACTTGATTACCAAAAAGATTATAATTAACATATAAGTGATTTTTTTATACCAAGACAACTTTTAGACGCAATGATCGGGAAAATGGATCGATATAAATAAAACTTGAGTACCAAAAAGATTATAATTAACATATAAGTGATTTTTTATACCAAGACAACTTTTAGACGCAATGATCGGGAAAATGGATCGATATAAATAAAACTTGAGTACCAAACAGATTATAATTAACACATAAGTGATTTTTTATACCAAGACAACTTTTAGACGCAATGATCGGAAAATGGATCGATATAAATAAAACTTGAGTACCAAAAAGATTATAATTAACATATAAGTGATTTTTTATACCAAGACAACTTTTAGACGCAATGATCGGGAAAATGGATCGATATAAATAAAACTTGAGTACCAAAAAGATTATAATTAACATATAAGTGATTTTTTATACCAAGACAACTTTTAGACGCAATGATCGGAAAATGGATCGATATAAATAAAACTTGAGTACCAAACAGATTATAATTAACATATAAGTGATTTTTATACCAAGACAACTTTTAGACGCAATGATCGGGAAAATGGATCGATATAAATAAAACTTGAGTACCAAAAAGACTATAATTAACATATAAGTGATTTTTTATACCAAGACAACTTTTAGACGCAATGATCGGAAAAATGGATCGATATAAATAAAACTTGAGTACCAAAAAGATTATAATTAACATATAAGTGATTTTTTATACCAACTTTTAGACGCAATGATCGGGAAAATGGATCGATATAAATAAAACTTGAGTACCAAAAAGATTATAATTAACATATAAGTGATTTTTTATACCAAGACAACTTTTAGACGCAATGATCGGAAAATGGATCGATATAAAAAAACTTGAGTACCAAACAGATTATAATTAACATATAAGTGATTTTTTATACCAAGACAACTTTTAGACGCAATGATCGGGAAAATGGATCGATATAAATAAAACTTGAGTACCAAACAGATTATAATTAACATATAAGTGATTTTTATACCAAGACAACTTTTAGACGCAATGATCGGGAAAATGGATCGATATAAATAAAACTTGAGTACCAAAAAGATTATAATTAACATATAAGTGATTTTTTATACCAAGACAACTTTTAGACGCAATGATCGGAAAATGGATCGATATAAATAAAACTTGAGTACCAAAAAGATTATAATTAACATATAAGTGATTTTTTATACCAAGACAACTTTTAGACGCAATGATCGGAAAATGGATCGATATAAATAAAACTTGAGTACCAAACAGATTATAATTAACATATAAGTGATTTTTTATACCAAGACAACTTTTAGACGCAATGATCGGGAAAATGGATCGATATAAATAAAACTTGAGTACCAAACAGATTATAATTAACATATAAGTGATTTTTTTATACCAAGGCAACTTTTAGACGCAATGATCGGGAAAATGGATCGATATAAATAAAACTTGAGTACCAAAAGATTATAATTAACATATAAGTGATTTTTTATACCAAGACAACTTTTAGACGCAATGATCGGAAAATGGATCGATATAAATAAAACTTGAGTACCAAACAGATTATAATTAACATATAAGTGATTTTTTATACCATGGAACTTTTAAACACAAAGATCGGAAAAATGGATCGATATAAATAAAACTTGAGTACCAAAAAGATTATAATTAACATATAAGTGATTTTTTATACCAAGACAACTTTTAGACGCAATGATCGGAAAATGGATCGATATAAATAAAACTTGAGTACCAAACAGATTATAATTAACATATAAGTGATTTTTTATAAGACAACTTTTAGACGCAATGATCGGAAAAATGGATCGATATAAATAAAACTTGAGTACCAAAAAGATTATAATTAACATATAAGTGATTTTTTTATACCAAGACAACTTTTAGACGCAATGATCGGGAAAATGGATCGATATAAATAAAACTTGAGTACCAAACAGATTATAATTAACATATAAGTGATTTTTTATACCAAGACAACTTTTAGACGCAATGATCGGGAAAATGGATCGATATAAATAAAACTTGAGTACCAAACAGATTATAATTAACATATAAGTGATTTTTTATACCAAGACAACTTTTAGACGCAATGATCGGGAAAATGGATCGATATAAATAAAACTTGAGTACCAAAAAGATTATAATTAACATATAAGTGATTTTTTATACCAAGACAACTTTTAGACGCAATGATCGGGAAATGGATCGATATAAATAAAACTTGAGTACCAAAAAGATTATAATTAACATATAAGTGATTTTTTATACCAAGACAACTTTTAGACGCAATGATCGGGAAAATGGATCGATATAAATAAAACTTGAGTACCAAAAGATTATAATTAACATATAAGTGATTTTTTATACCAAGACAACTTTTAGACGCAATGATCGGGAAAATGGATCGATATAAATAAAACTTGAGTACCAAAAAGATTATAATTAACATATAAGTACCCAAGACAACTTTTAGACGAATGATCGGGAAAATGGATCGATATAAATAAAACTTGAGTACCAAAAAGATTATAATTAACATATAAGTGATTTTTTTATACCAAGACAACTTTTAGACGCAATGATCGGGAAAATGGATCGATATAAATAAAACTTGTACCAAAAGATTATAATTAACATATAAGTGATTTTTTATACCAAGACAACTTTTAGACGCAATGATCGGGAAATGGATCGATATAAATAAAACTTGAGTACCAAAAGATTATAATTAACATATAAGTGATTTTTTATACCAAGACAACTTTTAGACGCAATGATCGGGAAAATGGATCGATATAAATAAAACTTGAGTACCAAAAAGATTATAATTAACATATAAGTGATTTTTTTATACCAAGACAACTTTTAGACGCAATGATCGGGAAAATGGATCGATATAAATAAAACTTGAGTACCAAAGATTATAATTAACATATAAGTGATTTTTATACCAAGACAACTTTTAGACGCAATGATCGGGAAAATGGATCGATATAAATAAAACTTGAGTACCAAACAGATTATAATTAACATATAAGTGATTTTTTTATACCAAGACAACTTTTAGACGCAATGATCGGGAAAATGGATCGATATAAATAAAACTTGAGTACCAAACAGATTATAATTAACATATAAGTGATTTTTTATACCAACTTTTAGACGCAATGATCGGGAAAATGGATCGATATAAATAAAACTTGAGTACCAAAAAGACTATAATTAACATATAAGTGATTTTTTATACCAAGACAACTTTTAGACGCAATGATCGGGAAAATGGATCGATATAAATAAAAAACTTGAGTACCAAAAGATTATAATTAACATATAAGTGATTTTTATACGCAATTTTCGGGAAAATGGATCGGAAAAAAAAAAAATATAAATAAAAAAAAGATTATAATTATAAGTGTATACCGACAACTTTTAACGCAATGATCGGGAAAATGGATCGATATAAATAAAACTTGAGTACCAAAAAGATTATAATTAACATATATAAGTATACCAAGACAACTAGACGCAATGATCGGGAAAATGGATCGATATAAATAAAACTTGAGTACCAAAAGATTATAATTAACATATAAGTGATTTTTTATACCAAGACAACTTTTAGACGCAATGATCGGGAAAATGGATCGATATAAATAAAACTTGTACCAAACAGATTATAATTAACATATAAGTGATTTTTTTTATACCAAGACAACTTTTAGACGCAATGATCGGAAAATGGATCGATATAAATAAAACTTGAGTACCAAACAGATTATAATTAACATATAAGTGATTTTTTATACCAAGACAACTTTTAGACGCAATGATCGGGAAAATGGATCGATATAAATAAAACTTGAGTACCAAAAAGATTATAATTAACATATAAGTGATTTTTTATACCAAGACAACTTTTAGACGCAATGATCGGAAAATGGATCGATATAAATAAAACTTGAGTACCAAAAGATTATAATTAACATATAAGTGATTTTTTATACCAAGACAACTTTTAGACGCAATGATCGGGAAAATGGATCGATATAAATAAAACTTGAGTACCAAAAGATTATAATTAACATATAAGTGATTTTTTATACCAAGACAACTTTTAGACGCAATGATCGGGAAAATGGATCGATATAAATAAAACTTGAGTACCAAAAAGATTATAATTAACATATAAGTGATTTTTTATACCAAGACAACTTTTAGACGCAATGATCGGGAAAATGGATCGATATAAATAAAACTTGAGTACCAAACAGATTATAATTAACATATAAGTGATTTTTTATACCAAAACAACTTTTAGACGCAATGATCGGGAAAATGGATCGATATAAATAAAACTTGAGTACCAAAAAGATTATAATTAACATATAAGTGATTTTTTATACCAAGACAACTTTTAGACGCAATGATCGGGAAAATGGATCGATATAAATAAAACTTGAGTACCAAAAAGACCATAATTAACATATAAGTGATTTTTATACCAAGACAACTTTTAGACGCAATGATCGGGAAAATGGATCGATATAAATAAAACTTGAGTACCAAACAGATTATAATTAACATATAAGTGATTTTTTATACCAAGACAACTTTTAGACGCAATGATCGGAAAATGGATCGATATAAATAAAACTTGAGTACCAAAAAGATTATAATTAACATATAAGTGATTTTTTATACCAAGACAACTTTTAGACGCAATGATCGGGAAAATGGATCGATATAAATAAAACTTGAGTACCAAAAAGATTATAATTAACATATAAGTGATTTTTTATACCAAGACAACTTTTAGACGCAATGATCGGGAAAATGGATCGATATAAATAAAACTTGAGTACCAAAAAGACTATAATTAACATATAAGTGATTTTTTATACCAAGACAACTTTTAGACGCAATGATCGGGAAAATGGATCGATATAAATAAAACTTGAGTACCAAAAGATTATAATTAACATATAAGTGATTTTTTATACCAAGACAACTTTTAGACGCAATGATCGGGAAAATGGATCGATATAAATAAAACTTGAGTACCAAAAGATTATAATTAACATATAAGTGATTTTTTATACCAAGACAACTTTTAGACGCAATGATCGGGAAAATGGATCGATATAAATAAAACTTGAGTACCAAACAGATTATAATTAACATATAAGTGATTTTTTATACCAAGACAACTTTTAGACGCAATGATCGGGAAAATGGATCGATATAAATAAAACTTGAGTACCAAAAAGATTATAATTAACATATAAGTGATTTTTTATACCAAGACAACTTTTAGACGCAATGATCGGGAAAATGGATCGATATAAATAAAACTTGAGTACCAAAAAGATTATAATTAACATATAAGTGATTTTTTTATAAACAACTTTTAGACGCAATGATCGGGAAAATGGATCGATATAAATAAAACTTGAGTACCAAAAAGATTATAATTAACATATAAGTGATTTTTATACCAAGACAACTTTTAGACGCAATGATCGGGAAAATGGATCGATATAAATAAAACTTGAGTACCAAACAGATTATAATTAACATATAAGTGATTTTTTATACCAAGACAACTTTTAGACGCAATGATCGGGAAAATGGATCGATATAAATAAAACTTGAGTACCAAAAGATTATAATTAACATATAAGTGATTTTTTATACCAAGACAACTTTTAGACGCAATGATCGGGAAAATGGATCGATATAAATAAAACTTGAGTACCAAAAAGATTATTATTAACATATAAGTGATTTTTTATACCAAGACAACTTTTAGACGCAATGATCGGGAAAATGGATCGACATAAATAAAACTTAAGTACTAAACAGATTATAATTAACATATAAGTGATTTTTTATACCAAGACAACTTTTAGACGCAATGATCGGGAAAATGGATCGATATAAATAAAACTTGAGTACCAAACAGATTATAATTAACATATAAGTGATTTTTTATACCAAGACAACTTTTAGACGCAATGATCGGAAAATGGATCGATATAAATAAAACTTGAGTACCAAAAAGATTATAATTAACATATAAGTGATTTTTTATACCAAGACAACTTTTAGACGCAATGATCGGGAAAATGGATCGATATAAATAAAACTTGAGTACCAAAAAGATTATAATTAACATATAAGTGATTTTTTATACCAAGACAACTTTTAGACGCAATGATCGGGAAAATGGATCGATATAAATAAAACTTGAGTACCAAAAAGATTATAATTAACATATAAGTGATTTTTTATACCAAGACAACTTTTAGACGCAATGATCGGGAAAATGGATCGATATAAATAAAACTTGAGTACCAAAAAGATTATAATTAACATATAAGTGATTTTTTATACCAAGACAACTTTTAGACGCAATGATCGGGAAAATGGATCGATATAAATAAAACTTGAGTACCAGATTATAATTAACATATAAGTGATTTTTTATATACCAAGACAACTTTTAGACGCAATGATCGGGAAAATGGATCGATATAAATAAAACTTGAGTACCAAAAGATTATAATTAACATATAAGTGATTTTTTATACCAAGACAACTTTTAGACGCAATGATCGGGAAAATGGATCGATATAAATAAAACTTGAGTACCAAACAGATTATAATTAACATATAAGTGATTTTTTATACCAAGACAACTTTTAGACGCAATGATCGGGAAAATGGATCGATATAAATAAAACTTGAGTACCAAAAAGATTATAATTAACATATAAGTGATTTTTTATACCAAGACAACTTTTAGACGCAATGATCGGGAAAATGGATCGATATAAATAAAACTTGCCAAAGATTATAATTAACATATAAGTGATTTTTTATACCAAGACAACTTTTAGACGCAATGATCGGGAAAATGGATCGATATAAATAAAACTTGAGTACCAAACAGATTATAATTAACATATAAGTGATTTTTTATACCAAGACAACTTTTAGACGCAATGATCGGGAAAATGGATCGATATAAATAAAACTTGAGTACCAAAAAGATTATAATTAACATATAAGTGATTTTTTATACCAAGACAACTTTTAGACGCAATGATCGGGAAAATGGATCGATATAAATAAAACTTGAGTACCAAAAAGATTATAATTAACATATAAGTGATTTTTTATACCAAGACAACTTTTAGACGCAATGATCGGGAAAATGGATCGATATAAATAAAACTTGAGTACCAAAAAGATTATAATTAACATATAAGTGATTTTTTATACCAAGACAACTTTTAGACGCAATGATCGGGAAAATGGATCGATATAAATAAAACTTGAGTACCAAAAAGATTATAATTAACATATAAGTGATTTTTTATACCAAGACAACTTTTAGACGCAATGATCGGGAAAATGGATCGATATAAATAAAACTTGAGTACCAAAAGATTATAATTAACATATAAGTGATTTTTTATACCAAGACAACTTTTAGACGCAATGATCGGGAAAATGGATCGATATAAATAAAACTTGAGTACCAAAAAGATTATAATTAACATATAAGTGATTTTTTATACCAAGACAACTTTTAGACGCAATGATCGGGAAAATGGATCGATATAAATAAAACTTGAGTACCAAAAAGATTATAATTAACATATAAGTGATTTTTTATACCAAGACAACTTTTAGACGCAATGATCGGGAAAATGGATCGATATAAATAAAACTTGAGTACCAAAAAGATTATAATTAACATATAAGTGATTTTTTTATACCAAGACAACTTTTAGACGCAATGATCGGGAAAATGGATCGATATAAATAAAACTTGAGTACCAAAAAGATTATAATTAACATATAAGTGATTTTTTATACCAAGACAACTTTTAGACGCAATGATCGGGAAAATGGATCGATATAAATAAAACTTGAGTACCAAACAGATTATAATTAACATATAAGTGATTTTTTATACCAAGACAACTTTTAGACGCAATGATCGGGAAAATGGATCGATATAAATAAAACTTGAGTACCAAAAGATTATAATTAACATATAAGTGATTTTTTATACCAAGACAACTTTTAGACGCAATGATCGGGAAAATGGATCGATATAAATAAAACTTGAGTACCAAAAGATTATAATTAACATATAAGTGATTTTTTATACCAAGACAACTTTTAGACGCAATGATCGGGAAAATGGATCGATATAAATAAAACTTGAGTACCAAACAGATTATAATTAACATATAAGTGATTTTTTATACCAAGACAACTTTTAGACGCAATGATCGGGAAAATGGATCGATATAAATAAAACTTGAGTACCAAACAGATTATAATTAACATATAAGTGATTTTTTATACCAAGACAACTTTTAGACGCAATGATCGGGAAAATGGATCGATATAAATAAAACTTGAGTACCAAACAGATTATAATTAACATATAAGTGATTTTTTATACCAAGACAACTTTTAGACGCAATGATCGGGAAAATGGATCGATATAAATAAAACTTGAGTACCAAAAGATTATAATTAACATATAAGTGATTTTTTTATACCAAGACAACTTTTAGACGCAATGATCGGGAAAATGGATCGATATAAATAAAACTTGAGTACCAAAAGATTATAATTAACATATAAGTGATTTTTTTATACCAAGACAACTTTTAGACGCAATGATCGGGAAAATGGATCGATATAAATAAAACTTGAGTACCAAACAGATTATAATTAACATATAAGTGATTTTTTATACCAAGACAACTTTTAGACGCAATGATCGGGAAAATGGATCGATATAAATAAAACTTGAGTACCAAACAGATTATAATTAACATATAAGTGATTTTTTATACCAAGACAACTTTTAGACGCAATGATCGGGAAAATGGATCGATATAAATAAAACTTGAGTACCAAAAAGATTATAATTAACATATAAGTGATTTTTTATACCAAGACAACTTTTAGACGCAATGATCGGGAAAATGGATCGATATAAATAAAACTTGAGTACCAAACAGATTATAATTAACATATAAGTGATTTTTTATACCAAGACAACTTTTAGACGCAATGATCGGGAAAATGGATCGATATAAATAAAACTTGAGTACCAAACAGATTATAATTAACATATAAGTGATTTTTTATACCAAGACAACTTTTAGACGCAATGATCGGGAAAATGGATCGATATAAATAAAACTTGAGTACCAAAAAGATTATAATTAACATATAAGTGATTTTTTATACCAAGACAACTTTTAGACGCAATGATCGGGAAAATGGATCGATATAAATAAAACTTGAGTACCAAACAGATTATAATTAACATATAAGTGATTTTTTATACCAAGACAACTTTTAGACGCAATGATCGGGAAAATGGATCGATATAAATAAAACTTGAGTACCAAAAGATTATAATTAACATATAAGTGATTTTTTATACCAAGACAACTTTTAGACGCAATGATCGGGAAAATGGATCGATATAAATAAAACTTGAGTACCAAAAAGATTATAATTAACATATAAGTGATTTTTTATACCAAGACAACTTTTAGACGCAATGATCGGGAAAATGGATCGATATAAATAAAACTTGAGTACCAAAAAGATTATAATTAACATATAAGTGATTTTTTATACCAAGACAACTTTTAGACGCAATGATCGGAAAATGGATCGATATAAATAAAACTTGAGTACCAAAAAGATTATAATTAACATATAAGTGATTTTTTATACCAACTTTTAGACGCAATGATCGGGAAAATGGATCGATATAAATAAAACTTGAGTACCAAAAAGATTATAATTAACATATAAGTGATTTTTTATACCAAGACAACTTTTAGACGCAATGATCGGGAAAATGGATCGATATAAATAAAACTTGAGTACCAAACAGATTATAATTAACATATAAGTGATTTTTTTATACCAAGACAACTTTTAGACGCAATGATCGGGAAAATGGATCGATATAAATAAAACTTGAGTACCAAACAGATTATAATTAACATATAAGTGATTTTTTATACCAAGACAACTTTTAGACGCAATGATCGGGAAAATGGATCGATATAAATAAAACTTGAGTACCAAAAAGATTATAATTAACATATAAGTGATTTTTTATACCAAGACAACTTTTAGACGCAATGATCGGGAAAATGGATCGATATAAATAAAACTTGAGTACCAAACAGATTATAATTAACATATAAGTGATTTTTTATACCAAGACAACTTTTAGACGCAATGATCGGGAAAATGGATCGATATAAATAAAACTTGAGTACCAAAAAGATTATAATTAACATATAAGTGATTTTTTATACCAAGACAACTTTTAGACGCAATGATCGGGAAAATGGATCGATATAAATAAAACTTGAGTACCAAACAGATTATAATTAACATATAAGTGATTTTTTATACCAAGACAACTTTTAGACGCAATGATCGGAAAATGGATCGATATAAATAAAACTTGAGTACCAAACAGATTATAATTAACATATAAGTGATTTTTTATACCAAGACAACTTTTAGACGCAATGATCGGGAAAATGGATCGATATAAATAAAACTTGAGTACCAAAAAGATTATAATTAACATATAAGTGATTTTTATACCAAGACAACTTTTAGACGCAATGATCGGGAAAATGGATCGATATAAATAAAACTTGAGTACCAAACAGATTATAATTAACATATAAGTGATTTTTTTATACCAAGACAACTTTTAGACGCAATGATCGGGAAAATGGATCGATATAAATAAAACTTGAGTACCAAACAGATTATAATTAACATATAAGTGATTTTTTATACCAAGACAACTTTTAGACGCAATGATCGGAAAATGGATCGATATAAATAAAACTTGAGTACCAAAAGATTATAATTAACATATAAGTGATTTTTTATACCAAGACAACTTTTAGACGCAATGATCGGGAAAATGGATCGATATAAATAAAACTTGAGTACCAAAAAGATTATAATTAACATATAAGTGATTTTTTATACCAAGACAACTTTTAGACGCAATGATCGGGAAAATGGATCGATATAAATAAAACTTGAGTACCAAACAGATTATAATTAACATATAAGTGATTTTTTTATACCAAGACAACTTTTAGACGCAATGATGGAAAATGGATCGATATAAATAAAACTTGAGTACCAAAAGATTATAATTAACATATAAGTGATTTTTTATACCAAGACAACTTTTAGACGCAATGATCGGGAAAATGGATCGATATAAATAAAACTTGAGTACCAAAAGATTATAATTAACATATAAGTGATTTTTTATACCAAGACAACTTTTAGACGCAATGATCGGGAAAATGGATCGATATAAATAAAACTTGAGTACCAAAAAGATTATAATTAACATATAAGTGATTTTTTATACCAAGACAACTTTTAGACGCAATGATCGGGAAAATGGATCGATATAAATAAAACTTGAGTACCAAACAGATTATAATTAACATATAAGTGATTTTTTATACCAAGACAACTTTTAGACGCAATGATCGGGAAAATGGATCGATATAAATAAAACTTGAGTACCAAACAGATTATAATTAACATATAAGTGATTTTTTATACCAAGACAACTTTTAGACGCAATGATCGGGAAAATGGATCGATATAAATAAAACTTGAGTACCAAACAGATTATAATTAACATATAAGTGATTTTTTATACCAAGACAACTTTTAGACGCAATGATCGGGAAAATGGATCGATATAAATAAAACTTGAGTACCAAAAAGATTATAATTAACATATAAGTGATTTTTTATACCAAGACAACTTTTAGACGCAATGATCGGGAAAATGGATCGATATAAATAAAACTTGAGTACCAAAAAGATTATAATTAACATATAAGTGATTTTTTATACCAAGACAACTTTTAGACGCAATGATCGGGAAAATGGATCGATATAAATAAAACTTGAGTACCAAACAGATTATAATTAACATATAAGTGATTTTTTATACCAAGACAACTTTTAGACGCAATGATCGGGAAAATGGATCGATATAAATAAAACTTGAGTACCAAACAGATTATAATTAACATATAAGTGATTTTTTATACCAAGACAACTTTTAGACGCAATGATCGGGAAAATGGATCGATATAAATAAAACTTGAGTACCAAAAAGATTATAATTAACATATAAGTGATTTTTTATACCAAGACAACTTTTAGACGCAATGATCGGGAAAATGGATCGATATAAATAAAACTTGAGTACCAAAAAGATTATAATTAACATATAAGTGATTTTTTATACCAAGACAACTTTTAGACGCAATGATCGGGAAAATGGATCGATATAAATAAAACTTGAGTACCAAACAGATTATAATTAACATATAAGTGATTTTTTATACCAAGACAACTTTTAGACGCAATGATCGGGAAAATGGATCGATATAAATAAAACTTGAGTACCAAAAAGATTATAATTAACATATAAGTGATTTTTTATACCAAGACAACTTTTAGACGCAATGATCGGGAAAATGGATCGATATAAATAAAACTTGAGTACCAAAAGATTATAATTAACATATAAGTGATTTTTTATACCAAGACAACTTTTAGACGCAATGATCGGGAAAATGGATCGATATAAATAAAACTTGAGTACCAAAAGATTATAATTAACATATAAGTGATTTTTTATACCAAGACAACTTTTAGACGCAATGATCGGGAAAATGGATCGATATAAATAAAACTTGAGTACCAAAAGATTATAATTAACATATAAGTGATTTTTTATACCAAGACAACTTTTAGACGCAATGATCGGGAAAATGGATCGATATAAATAAAACTTGAGTACCAAAAGATTATAATTAACATATAAGTGATTTTTTATACCAAGACAACTTTTAGACGCAATGATCGGGAAAATGGATCGATATAAATAAAACTTGAGTACCAAACAGATTATAATTAACATATAAGTGATTTTTTATACCAAGACAACTTTTAGACGCAATGATCGGGAAAATGGATCGATATAAATAAAACTTGAGTACCAAAAGATTATAATTAACATATAAGTGATTTTTTATACCAAGACAACTTTTAGACGCAATGATCGGGAAAATGGATCGATATAAATAAAACTTGAGTACCAAACAGATTATAATTAACATATAAGTGATTTTTTATACCAAGACAACTTTTAGACGCAATGATCGGGAAAATGGATCGATATAAATAAAACTTGAGTACCAAAAGATTATAATTAACATATAAGTGATTTTTTATACCAAGACAACTTTTAGACGCAATGATCGGGAAAATGGATCGATATAAATAAAACTTGAGTACCAAAAGATTATAATTAACATATAAGTGATTTTTTATACCAAGACAACTTTTAGACGCAATGATCGGGAAAATGGATCGATATAAATAAAACTTGAGTACCAAACAGATTATAATTAACATATAAGTGATTTTTTATACCAAGACAACTTTTAGACGCAATGATCGGGAAAATGGATCGATATAAATAAAACTTGAGTACCAAAAAGATTATAATTAACATATAAGTGATTTTTTATACCAAGACAACTTTTAGACGCAATGATCGGGAAAATGGATCGATATAAATAAAACTTGAGTACCAAAAAGATTATAATTAACATATAAGTGATTTTTTATACCAAGACAACTTTTAGACGCAATGATCGGGAAAATGGATCGATATAAATAAAACTTGAGTACCAAAAGATTATAATTAACATATAAGTGATTTTTTATACCAAGACAACTTTTAGACGCAATGATCGGGAAAATGGATCGATATAAATAAAACTTGAGTACCAAAAGATTATAATTAACATATAAGTGATTTTTTATACCAAGACAACTTTTAGACGCAATGATCGGGAAAATGGATCGATATAAATAAAACTTGAGTACCAAAAAGATTATAATTAACATATAAGTGATTTTTTATACCAAGACAACTTTTAGACGCAATGATCGGGAAAATGGATCGATATAAATAAAACTTGAGTACCAAACAGATTATAATTAACATATAAGTGATTTTTTTATACCAAGACAACTTTTAGACGCAATGATCGGGAAAATGGATCGATATAAATAAAACTTGAGTACCAAACAGATTATAATTAACATATAAGTGATTTTTTATACCAAGACAACTTTTAGACGCAATGATCGGGAAAATGGATCGATATAAATAAAACTTGAGTACCAAAAGATTATAATTAACATATAAGTGATTTTTTATACCAAGACAACTTTTAGACGCAATGATCGGGAAAATGGATCGATATAAATAAAACTTGAGTACCAAACAGATTATAATTAACATATAAGTGATTTTTTATACCAAGACAACTTTTAGACGCAATGATCGGGAAAATGGATCGATATAAATAAAACTTGAGTACCAAAAGATTATAATTAACATATAAGTGATTTTTTATACCAAGACAACTTTTAGACGCAATGATCGGGAAAATGGATCGATATAAATAAAACTTGAGTACCAAAAGATTATAATTAACATATAAGTGATTTTTATACCAAGACAACTTTTAGACGCAATGATCGGGAAAATGGATCGATATAAATAAAACTTGAGTACCAAACAGATTATAATTAACATATAAGTGATTTTTTATACCAAGACAACTTTTAGACGCAATGATCGGGAAAATGGATCGATATAAATAAAACTTGAGTACCAAAAAGATTATAATTAACATATAAGTGATTTTTTATACCAAGACAACTTTTAGACGCAATGATCGGGAAAATGGATCGATATAAATAAAACTTGAGTACCAAAAAGATTATAATTAACATATAAGTGATTTTTTATACCAAGACAACTTTTAGACGCAATGATCGGGAAAATGGATCGATATAAATAAAACTTGAGTACCAAACAGATTATAATTAACATATAAGTGATTTTTTATACCAAGACAACTTTTAGACGCAATGATCGGGAAAATGGATCGATATAAATAAAACTTGAGTACCAAACAGATTATAATTAACATATAAGTGATTTTTTATACCAAGACAACTTTTAGACGCAATGATCGGGAAAATGGATCGATATAAATAAAACTTGAGTACCAAAAAGATTATAATTAACATATAAGTGATTTTTTATACCAAGACAACTTTTAGACGCAATGATCGGGAAAATGGATCGATATAAATAAAACTTGAGTACCAAAAAGATTATAATTAACATATAAGTGATTTTTTATACCAAGACAACTTTTAGACGCAATGATCGGGAAAATGGATCGATATAAATAAAACTTGAGTACCAAACAGATTATAATTAACATATAAGTGATTTTTTATACCAAGACAACTTTTAGACGCAATGATCGGGAAAATGGATCGATATAAATAAAACTTGAGTACCAAAAAGATTATAATTAACATATAAGTGATTTTTTATACCAAGACAACTTTTAGACGCAATGATCGGGAAAATGGATCGATATAAATAAAACTTGAGTACCAAAAAGATTATAATTAACATATAAGTGATTTTTTATACCAAGACAACTTTTAGACGCAATGATCGGGAAAATGGATCGATATAAATAAAACTTGAGTACCAAAAAGATTATAATTAACATATAAGTGATTTTTTATACCAAGACAACTTTTAGACGCAATGATCGGGAAAATGGATCGATATAAATAAAACTTGAGTACCAAAAAGATTATAATTAACATATAAGTGATTTTTTATACCAAGACAACTTTTAGACGCAATGATCGGGAAAATGGATCGATATAAATAAAACTTGAGTACCAAACAGATTATAATTAACATATAAGTGATTTTTTATACCAAGACAACTTTTAGACGCAATGATCGGAAAATGGATCGATATAAATAAAACTTGAGTACCAAAAAGATTATAATTAACATATAAGTGATTTTTTATACCAAGACAACTTTTAGACGCAATGATCGGGAAAATGGATCGATATAAATAAAACTTGAGTACCAAACAGATTATAATTAACATATAAGTGATTTTTTATACCAAGACAACTTTTAGACGCAATGATCGGGAAAATGGATCGATATAAATAAAACTTGAGTACCAAAAGATTATAATTAACATATAAGTGATTTTTTATACCAAGACAACTTTTAGACGCAATGATCGGGAAAATGGATCGATATAAATAAAACTTGAGTACCAAAAAGATTATAATTAACATATAAGTGATTTTTTATACCAAGACAACTTTTAGACGCAATGATCGGGAAAATGGATCGATATAAATAAAACTTGAGTACCAAACAGATTATAATTAACATATAAGTGATTTTTTATACCAAGACAACTTTTAGACGCAATGATCGGGAAAATGGATCGATATAAATAAAACTTGAGTACCAAAAAGATTATAATTAACATATAAGTGATTTTTTATACCAAGACAACTTTTAGACGCAATGATCGGGAAAATGGATCGATATAAATAAAACTTGAGTACCAAAAAGATTATAATTAACATATAAGTGATTTTTTATACCAAGACAACTTTTAGACGCAATGATCGGGAAAATGGATCGATATAAATAAAACTTGAGTACCAAAAAGATTATAATTAACATATAAGTGATTTTTTATACCAAGACAACTTTTAGACGCAATGATCGGGAAAATGGATCGATATAAATAAAACTTGAGTACCAAAAGATTATAATTAACATATAAGTGATTTTTTATACCAAGACAACTTTTAGACGCAATGATCGGGAAAATGGATCGATATAAATAAAACTTGAGTACCAAAAGATTATAATTAACATATAAGTGATTTTTTATACCAAGACAACTTTTAGACGCAATGATCGGGAAAATGGATCGATATAAATAAAACTTGAGTACCAAAAAGATTATAATTAACATATAAGTGATTTTTTATACCAAGACAACTTTTAGACGCAATGATCGGGAAAATGGATCGATATAAATAAAACTTGAGTACCAAACAGATTATAATTAACATATAAGTGATTTTTTATACCAAGACAACTTTTAGACGCAATGATCGGGAAAATGGATCGATATAAATAAAACTTGAGTACCAAAAGATTATAATTAACATATAAGTGATTTTTTATACCAAGACAACTTTTAGACGCAATGATCGGGAAAATGGATCGATATAAATAAAACTTGAGTACCAAAAAGATTATAATTAACATATAAGTGATTTTTTATACCAAGACAACTTTTAGACGCAATGATCGGGAAAATGGATCGATATAAATAAAACTTGAGTACCAAAAAGATTATAATTAACATATAAGTGATTTTTTATACCAAGACAACTTTTAGACGCAATGATCGGGAAAATGGATCGATATAAATAAAACTTGAGTACCAAAAGATTATAATTAACATATAAGTGATTTTTTATACCAAGACAACTTTTAGACGCAATGATCGGGAAAATGGATCGATATAAATAAAACTTGAGTACCAAAAAGATTATAATTAACATATAAGTGATTTTTTATACCAAGACAACTTTTAGACGCAATGATCGGGAAAATGGATCGATATAAATAAAACTTGAGTACCAAAAAGATTATAATTAACATATAAGTGATTTTTTATACCAAGACAACTTTTAGACGCAATGATCGGGAAAATGGATCGATATAAATAAAACTTGAGTACCAAAAGATTATAATTAACATATAAGTGATTTTTTATACCAAGACAACTTTTAGACGCAATGATCGGGAAAATGGATCGATATAAATAAAACTTGAGTACCAAAAAGATTATAATTAACATATAAGTGATTTTTTATACCAAGACAACTTTTAGACGCAATGATCGGGAAAATGGATCGATATAAATAAAACTTGAGTACCAAAAGATTATAATTAACATATAAGTGATTTTTTATACCAAGACAACTTTTAGACGCAATGATCGGGAAAATGGATCGATATAAATAAAACTTGAGTACCAAAAAGATTATAATTAACATATAAGTGATTTTTTATACCAAGACAACTTTTAGACGCAATGATCGGGAAAATGGATCGATATAAATAAAACTTGAGTACCAAAAAGATTATAATTAACATATAAGTGATTTTTTATACCAAGACAACTTTTAGACGCAATGATCGGGAAAATGGATCGATATAAATAAAACTTGAGTACCAAAAGATTATAATTAACATATAAGTGATTTTTTATACCAAGACAACTTTTAGACGCAATGATCGGGAAAATGGATCGATATAAATAAAACTTGAGTACCAAAAAGATTATAATTAACATATAAGTGATTTTTTATACCAAGACAACTTTTAGACGCAATGATCGGGAAAATGGATCGATATAAATAAAACTTGAGTACCAAAAAGATTATAATTAACATATAAGTGATTTTTTATACCAAGACAACTTTTAGACGCAATGATCGGGAAAATGGATCGATATAAATAAAACTTGAGTACCAAAAGATTATAATTAACATATAAGTGATTTTTTATACCAAGACAACTTTTAGACGCAATGATCGGGAAAATGGATCGATATAAATAAAACTTGAGTACCAAACAGATTATAATTAACATATAAGTGATTTTTTATACCAAGACAACTTTTAGACGCAATGATCGGGAAAATGGATCGATATAAATAAAACTTGAGTACCAAACAGATTATAATTAACATATAAGTGATTTTTTATACCAAGACAACTTTTAGACGCAATGATCGGGAAAATGGATCGATATAAATAAAACTTGAGTACCAAAAGATTATAATTAACATATAAGTGATTTTTTATACCAAGACAACTTTTAGACGCAATGATCGGGAAAATGGATCGATATAAATAAAACTTGAGTACCAAAAAGATTATAATTAACATATAAGTGATTTTTTATACCAAGACAACTTTTAGACGCAATGATCGGGAAAATGGATCGATATAAATAAAACTTGAGTACCAAAAAGATTATAATTAACATATAAGTGATTTTTTATACCAAGACAACTTTTAGACGCAATGATCGGAAAATGGATCGATATAAATAAAACTTGAGTACCAAACAGATTATAATTAACATATAAGTGATTTTTTATACCAAGACAACTTTTAGACGCAATGATCGGGAAAATGGATCGATATAAATAAAACTTGAGTACCAAAAGATTATAATTAACATATAAGTGATTTTTTATACCAAGACAACTTTTAGACGCAATGATCGGGAAAATGGATCGATATAAATAAAACTTGAGTACCAAAAAGATTATAATTAACATATAAGTGATTTTTTATACCAAGACAACTTTTAGACGCAATGATCGGGAAAATGGATCGATATAAATAAAACTTGAGTACCAAAAAGATTATAATTAACATATAAGTGATTTTTTATACCAAGACAACTTTTAGACGCAATGATCGGGAAAATGGATCGATATAAATAAAACTTGAGTACCAAACAGATTATAATTAACATATAAGTGATTTTTTATACCAAGACAACTTTTAGACGCAATGATCGGGAAAATGGATCGATATAAATAAAACTTGAGTACCAAAAAGATTATAATTAACATATAAGTGATTTTTTATACCAAGACAACTTTTAGACGCAATGATCGGGAAAATGGATCGATATAAATAAAACTTGAGTACCAAAAAGATTATAATTAACATATAAGTGATTTTTTATACCAAGACAACTTTTAGACGCAATGATCGGGAAAATGGATCGATATAAATAAAACTTGAGTACCAAACAGATTATAATTAACATATAAGTGATTTTTTATACCAAGACAACTTTTAGACGCAATGATCGGGAAAATGGATCGATATAAATAAAACTTGAGTACCAAACAGATTATAATTAACATATAAGTGATTTTTTATACCAAGACAACTTTTAGACGCAATGATCGGGAAAATGGATCGATATAAATAAAACTTGAGTACCAAAAAGATTATAATTAACATATAAGTGATTTTTTATACCAAGACAACTTTTAGACGCAATGATCGGGAAAATGGATCGATATAAATAAAACTTGAGTACCAAACAGATTATAATTAACATATAAGTGATTTTTTATACCAAGACAACTTTTAGACGCAATGATCGGGAAAATGGATCGATATAAATAAAACTTGAGTACCAAAAGATTATAATTAACATATAAGTGATTTTTTATACCAAGACAACTTTTAGACGCAATGATCGGGAAAATGGATCGATATAAATAAAACTTGAGTACCAAAAAGATTATAATTAACATATAAGTGATTTTTTATACCAAGACAACTTTTAGACGCAATGATCGGGAAAATGGATCGATATAAATAAAACTTGAGTACCAAAAAGATTATAATTAACATATAAGTGATTTTTTATACCAAGACAACTTTTAGACGCAATGATCGGGAAAATGGATCGATATAAATAAAACTTGAGTACCAAAAAGATTATAATTAACATATAAGTGATTTTTTATACCAAGACAACTTTTAGACGCAATGATCGGGAAAATGGATCGATATAAATAAAACTTGAGTACCAAAAGATTATAATTAACATATAAGTGATTTTTTATACCAAGACAACTTTTAGACGCAATGATCGGGAAAATGGATCGATATAAATAAAACTTGAGTACCAAAAGATTATAATTAACATATAAGTGATTTTTTATACCAAGACAACTTTTAGACGCAATGATCGGGAAAATGGATCGATATAAATAAAACTTGAGTACCAAAAGATTATAATTAACATATAAGTGATTTTTTATACCAAGACAACTTTTAGACGCAATGATCGGGAAAATGGATCGATATAAATAAAACTTGAGTACCAAAAGATTATAATTAACATATAAGTGATTTTTTATACCAAGACAACTTTTAGACGCAATGATCGGGAAAATGGATCGATATAAATAAAACTTGAGTACCAAAAAGATTATAATTAACATATAAGTGATTTTTTATACCAAGACAACTTTTAGACGCAATGATCGGGAAAATGGATCGATATAAATAAAACTTGAGTACCAAAAAGATTATAATTAACATATAAGTGATTTTTTATACCAAGACAACTTTTAGACGCAATGATCGGGAAAATGGATCGATATAAATAAAACTTGAGTACCAAAAGATTATAATTAACATATAAGTGATTTTTTATACCAAGACAACTTTTAGACGCAATGATCGGGAAAATGGATCGATATAAATAAAACTTGAGTACCAAAAGATTATAATTAACATATAAGTGATTTTTTATACCAAGACAACTTTTAGACGCAATGATCGGGAAAATGGATCGATATAAATAAAACTTGAGTACCAAACAGATTATAATTAACATATAAGTGATTTTTTATACCAAGACAACTTTTAGACGCAATGATCGGGAAAATGGATCGATATAAATAAAACTTGAGTACCAAACAGATTATAATTAACATATAAGTGATTTTTTATACCAAGACAACTTTTAGACGCAATGATCGGGAAAATGGATCGATATAAATAAAACTTGAGTACCAAAAAGATTATAATTAACATATAAGTGATTTTTTATACCAAGACAACTTTTAGACGCAATGATCGGGAAAATGGATCGATATAAATAAAACTTGAGTACCAAAAAGATTATAATTAACATATAAGTGATTTTTTATACCAAGACAACTTTTAGACGCAATGATCGGGAAAATGGATCGATATAAATAAAACTTGAGTACCAAAAGATTATAATTAACATATAAGTGATTTTTTATACCAAGACAACTTTTAGACGCAATGATCGGGAAAATGGATCGATATAAATAAAACTTGAGTACCAAACAGATTATAATTAACATATAAGTGATTTTTTATACCAAGACAACTTTTAGACGCAATGATCGGGAAAATGGATCGATATAAATAAAACTTGAGTACCAAAAGATTATAATTAACATATAAGTGATTTTTTATACCAAGACAACTTTTAGACGCAATGATCGGGAAAATGGATCGATATAAATAAAACTTGAGTACCAAACAGATTATAATTAACATATAAGTGATTTTTTATACCAAGACAACTTTTAGACGCAATGATCGGGAAAATGGATCGATATAAATAAAACTTGAGTACCAAAAAGATTATAATTAACATATAAGTGATTTTTTATACCAAGACAACTTTTAGACGCAATGATCGGGAAAATGGATCGATATAAATAAAACTTGAGTACCAAAAAGATTATAATTAACATATAAGTGATTTTTTATACCAAGACAACTTTTAGACGCAATGATCGGGAAAATGGATCGATATAAATAAAACTTGAGTACCAAACAGATTATAATTAACATATAAGTGATTTTTTATACCAAGACAACTTTTAGACGCAATGATCGGGAAAATGGATCGATATAAATAAAACTTGAGTACCAAACAGATTATAATTAACATATAAGTGATTTTTTATACCAAGACAACTTTTAGACGCAATGATCGGGAAAATGGATCGATATAAATAAAACTTGAGTACCAAAAAGATTATAATTAACATATAAGTGATTTTTTATACCAAGACAACTTTTAGACGCAATGATCGGGAAAATGGATCGATATAAATAAAACTTGAGTACCAAACAGATTATAATTAACATATAAGTGATTTTTTATACCAAGACAACTTTTAGACGCAATGATCGGGAAAATGGATCGATATAAATAAAACTTGAGTACCAAAAAGATTATAATTAACATATAAGTGATTTTTTATACCAAGACAACTTTTAGACGCAATGATCGGGAAAATGGATCGATATAAATAAAACTTGAGTACCAAAAAGATTATAATTAACATATAAGTGATTTTTTATACCAAGACAACTTTTAGACGCAATGATCGGGAAAATGGATCGATATAAATAAAACTTGAGTACCAAACAGATTATAATTAACATATAAGTGATTTTTTATACCAAGACAACTTTTAGACGCAATGATCGGGAAAATGGATCGATATAAATAAAACTTGAGTACCAAAAGATTATAATTAACATATAAGTGATTTTTTATACCAAGACAACTTTTAGACGCAATGATCGGGAAAATGGATCGATATAAATAAAACTTGAGTACCAAAAGATTATAATTAACATATAAGTGATTTTTTATACCAAGACAACTTTTAGACGCAATGATCGGGAAAATGGATCGATATAAATAAAACTTGAGTACCAAAAGATTATAATTAACATATAAGTGATTTTTTATACCAAGACAACTTTTAGACGCAATGATCGGGAAAATGGATCGATATAAATAAAACTTGAGTACCAAAAAGATTATAATTAACATATAAGTGATTTTTTATACCAAGACAACTTTTAGACGCAATGATCGGGAAAATGGATCGATATAAATAAAACTTGAGTACCAAACAGATTATAATTAACATATAAGTGATTTTTTATACCAAGACAACTTTTAGACGCAATGATCGGGAAAATGGATCGATATAAATAAAACTTGAGTACCAAAAAGATTATAATTAACATATAAGTGATTTTTTATACCAAGACAACTTTTAGACGCAATGATCGGGAAAATGGATCGATATAAATAAAACTTGAGTACCAAAAGATTATAATTAACATATAAGTGATTTTTTATACCAAGACAACTTTTAGACGCAATGATCGGGAAAATGGATCGATATAAATAAAACTTGAGTACCAAACAGATTATAATTAACATATAAGTGATTTTTTATACCAAGACAACTTTTAGACGCAATGATCGGGAAAATGGATCGATATAAATAAAACTTGAGTACCAAAAAGATTATAATTAACATATAAGTGATTTTTTATACCAAGACAACTTTTAGACGCAATGATCGGGAAAATGGATCGATATAAATAAAACTTGAGTACCAAAAGATTATAATTAACATATAAGTGATTTTTTATACCAAGACAACTTTTAGACGCAATGATCGGGAAAATGGATCGATATAAATAAAACTTGAGTACCAAAAGATTATAATTAACATATAAGTGATTTTTTATACCAAGACAACTTTTAGACGCAATGATCGGGAAAATGGATCGATATAAATAAAACTTGAGTACCAAAAAGATTATAATTAACATATAAGTGATTTTTTATACCAAGACAACTTTTAGACGCAATGATCGGGAAAATGGATCGATATAAATAAAACTTGAGTACCAAAAAGATTATAATTAACATATAAGTGATTTTTTATACCAAGACAACTTTTAGACGCAATGATCGGGAAAATGGATCGATATAAATAAAACTTGAGTACCAAAAAGATTATAATTAACATATAAGTGATTTTTTATACCAAGACAACTTTTAGACGCAATGATCGGGAAAATGGATCGATATAAATAAAACTTGAGTACCAAAAAGATTATAATTAACATATAAGTGATTTTTTATACCAAGACAACTTTTAGACGCAATGATCGGGAAAATGGATCGATATAAATAAAACTTGAGTACCAAAAGATTATAATTAACATATAAGTGATTTTTTATACCAAGACAACTTTTAGACGCAATGATCGGGAAAATGGATCGATATAAATAAAACTTGAGTACCAAAAGATTATAATTAACATATAAGTGATTTTTTATACCAAGACAACTTTTAGACGCAATGATCGGGAAAATGGATCGATATAAATAAAACTTGAGTACCAAAAGATTATATAATATAAGTGATATACCAAGACAACTTTTAGACGCAATGATCGGAAAATGGATCGATATAAATAAAACTTGAGTACCAAAAAGATTATAATTAACATATAAGTGATTTTTTATACCAAGACAACTTTTAGACGCAATGATCGGGAAAATGGATCGATATAAATAAAACTTGAGTACCAAAAGATTATAATTAACATATAAGTGATTTTTTATACCAAGACAACTTTTAGACGCAATGATCGGGAAAATGGATCGATATAAATAAAACTTGAGTACCAAACAGATTATAATTAACATATAAGTGATTTTTTATACCAAGACAACTTTTAGACGCAATGATCGGGAAAATGGATCGATATAAATAAAACTTGAGTACCAAAAAGATTATAATTAACATATAAGTGATTTTTTATACCAAGACAACTTTTAGACGCAATGATCGGGAAAATGGATCGATATAAATAAAACTTGAGTACCAAAAAGATTATAATTAACATATAAGTGATTTTTTATACCAAGACAACTTTTAGACGCAATGATCGGGAAAATGGATCGATATAAATAAAACTTGAGTACCAAACAGATTATAATTAACATATAAGTGATTTTTTATACCAAGACAACTTTTAGACGCAATGATCGGGAAAATGGATCGATATAAATAAAACTTGAGTACCAAAAAGATTATAATTAACATATAAGTGATTTTTTATACCAAGACAACTTTTAGACGCAATGATCGGGAAAATGGATCGATATAAATAAAACTTGAGTACCAAAAGATTATAATTAACATATAAGTGATTTTTTATACCAAGACAACTTTTAGACGCAATGATCGGGAAAATGGATCGATATAAATAAAACTTGAGTACCAAAAAGATTATAATTAACATATAAGTGATTTTTTATACCAAGACAACTTTTAGACGCAATGATCGGGAAAATGGATCGATATAAATAAAACTTGAGTACCAAAAAGATTATAATTAACATATAAGTGATTTTTTATACCAAGACAACTTTTAGACGCAATGATCGGGAAAATGGATCGATATAAATAAAACTTGAGTACCAAAAAGATTATAATTAACATATAAGTGATTTTTTATACCAAGACAACTTTTAGACGCAATGATCGGGAAAATGGATCGATATAAATAAAACTTGAGTACCAAAAAGATTATAATTAACATATAAGTGATTTTTTATACCAAGACAACTTTTAGACGCAATGATCGGAAAATGGATCGATATAAATAAAACTTGAGTACCAAAAAGATTATAATTAACATATAAGTGATTTTTTATACCAAGACAACTTTTAGACGCAATGATCGGGAAAATGGATCGATATAAATAAAACTTGAGTACCAAACAGATTATAATTAACATATAAGTGATTTTTTATACCAAGACAACTTTTAGACGCAATGATCGGGAAAATGGATCGATATAAATAAAACTTGAGTACCAAAAAGATTATAATTAACATATAAGTGATTTTTTATACCAAGACAACTTTTAGACGCAATGATCGGGAAAATGGATCGATATAAATAAAACTTGAGTACCAAAAAGATTATAATTAACATATAAGTGATTTTTTATACCAAGACAACTTTTAGACGCAATGATCGGGAAAATGGATCGATATAAATAAAACTTGAGTACCAAAAAGATTATAATTAACATATAAGTGATTTTTTATACCAAGACAACTTTTAGACGCAATGATCGGGAAAATGGATCGATATAAATAAAACTTGAGTACCAAAAGATTATAATTAACATATAAGTGATTTTTTTATACCAAGACAACTTTTAGACGCAATGATCGGGAAAATGGATCGATATAAATAAAACTTGAGTACCAAAAGATTATAATTAACATATAAGTGATTTTTTATACCAAGACAACTTTTAGACGCAATGATCGGGAAAATGGATCGATATAAATAAAACTTGAGTACCAAAAAGATTATAATTAACATATAAGTGATTTTTTATACCAAGACAACTTTTAGACGCAATGATCGGGAAAATGGATCGATATAAATAAAACTTGAGTACCAAACAGATTATAATTAACATATAAGTGATTTTTTATACCAAGACAACTTTTAGACGCAATGATCGAAAATGGATCGATATAAATAAAACTTGAGTACCAAACAGATTATAATTAACATATAAGTGATTTTTTATACCAAGACAACTTTTAGACGCAATGATCGGGAAAATGGATCGATATAAATAAAACTTGAGTACCAAAAAGATTATAATTAACATATAAGTGATTTTTTATACCAAGACAACTTTTAGACGCAATGATCGGGAAAATGGATCGATATAAATAAAACTTGAGTACCAAAAAGATTATAATTAACATATAAGTGATTTTTTATACCAAGACAACTTTTAGACGCAATGATCGGGAAAATGGATCGATATAAATAAAACTTGAGTACCAAAAGATTATAATTAACATATAAGTGATTTTTTATACCAAGACAACTTTTAGACGCAATGATCGGGAAAATGGATCGATATAAATAAAACTTGAGTACCAAAAGATTATAATTAACATATAAGTGATTTTTTATACCAAGACAACTTTTAGACGCAATGATCGGGAAAATGGATCGATATAAATAAAACTTGAGTACCAAAAAGATTATAATTAACATATAAGTGATTTTTTATACCAAGACAACTTTTAGACGCAATGATCGGAAAATGGATCGATATAAATAAAACTTGAGTACCAAAAGATTATAATTAACATATAAGTGATTTTTTATACCAAGACAACTTTTAGACGCAATGATCGGGAAAATGGATCGATATAAATAAAACTTGAGTACCAAAAAGATTATAATTAACATATAAGTGATTTTTTATACCAAGACAACTTTTAGACGCAATGATCGGGAAAATGGATCGATATAAATAAAACTTGAGTACCAAAAGATTATAATTAATATAAGTGAATACCAAGACAACTTTTAGACGCAATGATCGGAAAATGGATCGATATAAATAAAACTTGAGTACCAAAAAGATTATAATTAACATATAAGTGATTTTTTATACCAAGACAACTTTTAGACGCAATGATCGGGAAAATGGATCGATATAAATAAAACTTGAGTACCAAAAAGATTATAATTAACATATAAGTGATTTTTTATACCAAGACAACTTTTAGACGCAATGATCGGGAAAATGGATCGATATAAATAAAACTTGAGTACCAAAAGATTATAATTAACATATAAGTGATTTTTTATACCAAGACAACTTTTAGACGCAATGATCGGGAAAATGGATCGATATAAATAAAACTTGAGTACCAAAAAGATTATAATTAACATATAAGTGATTTTTTATACCAAGACAACTTTTAGACGCAATGATCGGGAAAATGGATCGATATAAATAAAACTTGAGTACCAAAAAGATTATAATTAACATATAAGTGATTTTTTATACCAAGACAACTTTTAGACGCAATGATCGGAAAATGGATCGATATAAATAAAACTTGAGTACCAAAAAGATTATAATTAACATATAAGTGATTTTTTATACCAAGACAACTTTTAGACGCAATGATCGGGAAAATGGATCGATATAAATAAAACTTGAGTACCAAACAGATTATAATTAACATATAAGTGATTTTTTATACCAAGACAACTTTTAGACGCAATGATCGGGAAAATGGATCGATATAAATAAAACTTGAGTACCAAAAAGATTATAATTAACATATAAGTGATTTTTTATACCAAGACAACTTTTAGACGCAATGATCGGGAAAATGGATCGATATAAATAAAACTTGAGTACCAAACAGATTATAATTAACATATAAGTGATTTTTTATACCAAGACAACTTTTAGACGCAATGATCGGGAAAATGGATCGATATAAATAAAACTTGAGTACCAAAAAGATTATAATTAACATATAAGTGATTTTTTATACCAAGACAACTTTTAGACGCAATGATCGGGAAAATGGATCGATATAAATAAAACTTGAGTACCAAAAAGATTATAATTAACATATAAGTGATTTTTTATACCAAGACAACTTTTAGACGCAATGATCGGGAAAATGGATCGATATAAATAAAACTTGAGTACCAAAAAGATTATAATTAACATATAAGTGATTTTTTTATACCAAGACAACTTTTAGACGCAATGATCGGGAAAATGGATCGATATAAATAAAACTTGAGTACCAAACAGATTATAATTAACATATAAGTGATTTTTTATACCAAGACAACTTTTAGACGCAATGATCGGGAAAATGGATCGATATAAATAAAACTTGAGTACCAAAAGATTATAATTAACATATAAGTGATTTTTTATACCAAGACAACTTTTAGACGCAATGATCGGGAAAATGGATCGATATAAATAAAACTTGAGTACCAAAAAGATTATAATTAACATATAAGTGATTTTTTATACCAAGACAACTTTTAGACGCAATGATCGGGAAAATGGATCGATATAAATAAAACTTGAGTACCAAAAAGATTATAATTAACATATAAGTGATTTTTTATACCAAGACAACTTTTAGACGCAATGATCGGGAAAATGGATCGATATAAATAAAACTTGAGTACCAAAAGATTATAATTAACATATAAGTGATTTTTTATACCAAGACAACTTTTAGACGCAATGATCGGGAAAATGGATCGATATAAATAAAACTTGAGTACCAAAAGATTATAATTAACATATAAGTGATTTTTTATACCAAGACAACTTTTAGACGCAATGATCGGGAAAATGGATCGATATAAATAAAACTTGAGTACCAAAAAGATTATAATTAACATATAAGTGATTTTTTATACCAAGACAACTTTTAGACGCAATGATCGGGAAAATGGATCGATATAAATAAAACTTGAGTACCAAAAAGATTATAATTAACATATAAGTGATTTTTTATACCAAGACAACTTTTAGACGCAATGATCGGAAAATGGATCGATATAAATAAAACTTGAGTACCAAACAGATTATAATTAACATATAAGTGATTTTTTATACCAAGACAACTTTTAGACGCAATGATCGGGAAAATGGATCGATATAAATAAAACTTGAGTACCAAAAAGATTATAATTAACATATAAGTGATTTTTTATACCAAGACAACTTTTAGACGCAATGATCGGGAAAATGGATCGATATAAATAAAACTTGAGTACCAAAAAGATTATAATTAACATATAAGTGATTTTTTATACCAAGACAACTTTTAGACGCAATGATCGGGAAAATGGATCGATATAAATAAAACTTGAGTACCAAAAAGATTATAATTAACATATAAGTGATTTTTTATACCAAGACAACTTTTAGACGCAATGATCGGGAAAATGGATCGATATAAATAAAACTTGAGTACCAAACAGATTATAATTAACATATAAGTGATTTTTTATACCAAGACAACTTTTAGACGCAATGATCGGGAAAATGGATCGATATAAATAAAACTTGAGTACCAAAAAGATTATAATTAACATATAAGTGATTTTTTATACCAAGACAACTTTTAGACGCAATGATCGGGAAAATGGATCGATATAAATAAAACTTGAGTACCAAAAAGATTATAATTAACATATAAGTGATTTTTTATACCAAGACAACTTTTAGACGCAATGATCGGGAAAATGGATCGATATAAATAAAACTTGAGTACCAAAAAGATTATAATTAACATATAAGTGATTTTTTATACCAAGACAACTTTTAGACGCAATGATCGGGAAAATGGATCGATATAAATAAAACTTGAGTACCAAACAGATTATAATTAACATATAAGTGATTTTTTATACCAAGACAACTTTTAGACGCAATGATCGGGAAAATGGATCGATATAAATAAAACTTGAGTACCAAAAGATTATAATTAACATATAAGTGATTTTTTATACCAAGACAACTTTTAGACGCAATGATCGGGAAAATGGATCGATATAAATAAAACTTGAGTACCAAACAGATTATAATTAACATATAAGTGATTTTTTATACCAAGACAACTTTTAGACGCAATGATCGGGAAAATGGATCGATATAAATAAAACTTGAGTACCAAAAAGATTATAATTAACATATAAGTGATTTTTTATACCAAGACAACTTTTAGACGCAATGATCGGGAAAATGGATCGATATAAATAAAACTTGAGTACCAAAAAGATTATAATTAACATATAAGTGATTTTTTATACCAAGACAACTTTTAGACGCAATGATCGGGAAAATGGATCGATATAAATAAAACTTGAGTACCAAACAGATTATAATTAACATATAAGTGATTTTTTATACCAAGACAACTTTTAGACGCAATGATCGGGAAAATGGATCGATATAAATAAAACTTGAGTACCAAAAAGATTATAATTAACATATAAGTGATTTTTTATACCAAGACAACTTTTAGACGCAATGATCGGGAAAATGGATCGATATAAATAAAACTTGAGTACCAAACAGATTATAATTAACATATAAGTGATTTTTTATATCAACTTTTAGACGCAATGATCGGGAAAATGGATCGATATAAATAAAACTTGAGTACCAAAAAGATTATAATTAACATATAAGTGATTTTTTATACCAAGACAACTTTTAGACGCAATGATCGGGAAAATGGATCGATATAAATAAAACTTGAGTACCAAACAGATTATAATTAACATATAAGTGATTTTTTATACCAAGACAACTTTTAGACGCAATGATCGGGAAAATGGATCGATATAAATAAAACTTGAGTACCAAAAAGATTATAATTAACATATAAGTGATTTTTTATACCAAGACAACTTTTAGACGCAATGATCGGGAAAATGGATCGATATAAATAAAACTTGAGTACCAAAAAGATTATAATTAACATATAAGTGATTTTTTATACCAAGACAACTTTTAGACGCAATGATCGGGAAAATGGATCGATATAAATAAAACTTGAGTACCAAACAGATTATAATTAACATATAAGTGATTTTTTATACCAAGACAACTTTTAGACGCAATGATCGGGAAAATGGATCGATATAAATAAAACTTGAGTACCAAACAGATTATAATTAACATATAAGTGATTTTTTATACCAAGACAACTTTTAGACGCAATGATCGGGAAAATGGATCGATATAAATAAAACTTGAGTACCAAAAGATTATAATTAACATATAAGTGATTTTTTATACCAAGACAACTTTTAGACGCAATGATCGGGAAAATGGATCGATATAAATAAAACTTGAGTACCAAACAGATTATAATTAACATATAAGTGATTTTTTATACCAAGACAACTTTTAGACGCAATGATCGGGAAAATGGATCGATATAAATAAAACTTGAGTACCAAACAGATTATAATTAACATATAAGTGATTTTTTATACCAAGACAACTTTTAGACGCAATGATCGGGAAAATGGATCGATATAAATAAAACTTGAGTACCAAAAAGATTATAATTAACATATAAGTGATTTTTTATACCAAGACAACTTTTAGACGCAATGATCGGGAAAATGGATCGATATAAATAAAACTTGAGTACCAAACAGATTATAATTAACATATAAGTGATTTTTTATACCAAGACAACTTTTAGACGCAATGATCGGGAAAATGGATCGATATAAATAAAACTTGAGTACCAAACAGATTATAATTAACATATAAGTGATTTTTTATACCAAGACAACTTTTAGACGCAATGATCGGGAAAATGGATCGATATAAATAAAACTTGAGTACCAAAAAGATTATAATTAACATATAAGTGATTTTTTATACCAAGACAACTTTTAGACGCAATGATCGGGAAAATGGATCGATATAAATAAAACTTGAGTACCAAAAGATTATAATTAACATATAAGTGATTTTTTATACCAAGACAACTTTTAGACGCAATGATCGGGAAAATGGATCGATATAAATAAAACTTGAGTACCAAAAAGATTATAATTAACATATAAGTGATTTTTTTATACCAAGACAACTTTTAGACGCAATGATCGGGAAAATGGATCGATATAAATAAAACTTGAGTACCAAACAGATTATAATTAACATATAAGTGATTTTTTATACCAAGACAACTTTTAGACGCAATGATCGGGAAAATGGATCGATATAAATAAAACTTGAGTACCAAACAGATTATAATTAACATATAAGTGATTTTTTATACCAAGACAACTTTTAGACGCAATGATCGGGAAAATGGATCGATATAAATAAAACTTGAGTACCAAAAAGATTATAATTAACATATAAGTGATTTTTTATACCAAGACAACTTTTAGACGCAATGATCGGGAAAATGGATCGATATAAATAAAACTTGAGTACCAAAAAGATTATAATTAACATATAAGTGATTTTTTATACCAAGACAACTTTTAGACGCAATGATCGGGAAAATGGATCGATATAAATAAAACTTGAGTACCAAAAAGATTATAATTAACATATAAGTGATTTTTTTATACCAAGACAACTTTTAGACGCAATGATCGGGAAAATGGATCGATATAAATAAAACTTGAGTACCAAACAGATTATAATTAACATATAAGTGATTTTTTATACCAAGACAACTTTTAGACGCAATGATCGGGAAAATGGATCGATATAAATAAAACTTGAGTACCAAAAAGATTATAATTAACATATAAGTGATTTTTTATACCAAGACAACTTTTAGACGCAATGATCGGGAAAATGGATCGATATAAATAAAACTTGAGTACCAAAAAGATTATAATTAACATATAAGTGATTTTTTATACCAAGACAACTTTTAGACGCAATGATCGGGAAAATGGATCGATATAAATAAAACTTGAGTACCAAAAGATTATAATTAACATATAAGTGATTTTTTATACCAAGACAACTTTTAGACGCAATGATCGGGAAAATGGATCGATATAAATAAAACTTGAGTACCAAACAGATTATAATTAACATATAAGTGATTTTTTTATACCAAGACAACTTTTAGACGCAATGATCGGGAAAATGGATCGATATAAATAAAACTTGAGTACCAAAAAGATTATAATTAACATATAAGTGATTTTTTATACCAAGACAACTTTTAGACGCAATGATCGGGAAAATGGATCGATATAAATAAAACTTGAGTACCAAAAAGATTATAATTAACATATAAGTGATTTTTTATACCAAGACAACTTTTAGACGCAATGATCGGGAAAATGGATCGATATAAATAAAACTTGAGTACCAAAAGATTATAATTAACATATAAGTGATTTTTTATACCAAGACAACTTTTAGACGCAATGATCGGGAAAATGGATCGATATAAATAAAACTTGAGTACCAAAAGATTATAATTAACATATAAGTGATTTTTTATACCAAGACAACTTTTAGACGCAATGATCGGGAAAATGGATCGATATAAATAAAACTTGAGTACCAAAAAGATTATAATTAACATATAAGTGATTTTTTATACCAAGACAACTTTTAGACGCAATGATCGGGAAAATGGATCGATATAAATAAAACTTGAGTACCAAACAGATTATAATTAACATATAAGTGATTTTTTATACCAAGACAACTTTTAGACGCAATGATCGGGAAAATGGATCGATATAAATAAAACTTGAGTACCAAACAGATTATAATTAACATATAAGTGATTTTTTATACCAAGACAACTTTTAGACGCAATGATCGGGAAAATGGATCGATATAAATAAAACTTGAGTACCAAAAAGATTATAATTAACATATAAGTGATTTTTTATACCAAGACAACTTTTAGACGCAATGATCGGGAAAATGGATCGATATAAATAAAACTTGAGTACCAAACAGATTATAATTAACATATAAGTGATTTTTTATACCAAGACAACTTTTAGACGCAATGATCGGGAAAATGGATCGATATAAATAAAACTTGAGTACCAAACAGATTATAATTAACATATAAGTGATTTTTTATACCAAGACAACTTTTAGACGCAATGATCGGGAAAATGGATCGATATAAATAAAACTTGAGTACCAAAAAGATTATAATTAACATATAAGTGATTTTTTTATACCAAGACAACTTTTAGACGCAATGATCGGGAAAATGGATCGATATAAATAAAACTTGAGTACCAAACAGATTATAATTAACATATAAGTGATTTTTTATACCAAGACAACTTTTAGACGCAATGATCGGGAAAATGGATCGATATAAATAAAACTTGAGTACCAAACAGATTATAATTAACATATAAGTGATTTTTTATACCAAGACAACTTTTAGACGCAATGATCGGGAAAATGGATCGATATAAATAAAACTTGAGTACCAAACAGATTATAATTAACATATAAGTGATTTTTTATACCAAGACAACTTTTAGACGCAATGATCGGGAAAATGGATCGATATAAATAAAACTTGAGTACCAAACAGATTATAATTAACATATAAGTGATTTTTTATACCAAGACAACTTTTAGACGCAATGATCGGGAAAATGGATCGATATAAATAAAACTTGAGTACCAAAAAGATTATAATTAACATATAAGTGATTTTTTATACCAAGACAACTTTTAGACGCAATGATCGATCGATATAAATAAAACTTGAGTACCAAAAGATTATAATTAACATATAAGTGATTTTTTATACCAAGACAACTTTTAGACGCAATGATCGGGAAAATGGATCGATATAAATAAAACTTGAGTACCAAACAGATTATAATTAACATATAAGTGATTTTTTATACCAAGACAACTTTTAGACGCAATGATCGGGAAAATGGATCGATATAAATAAAACTTGAGTACCAAAAAGATTATAATTAACATATAAGTGATTTTTTATACCAAGACAACTTTTAGACGCAATGATCGGGAAAATGGATCGATATAAATAAAACTTGAGTACCAAACAGATTATAATTAACATATAAGTGATTTTTTATACCAAGACAACTTTTAGACGCAATGATCGGGAAAATGGATCGATATAAATAAAACTTGAGTACCAAACAGATTATAATTAACATATAAGTGATTTTTTATACCAAGACAACTTTTAGACGCAATGATCGGGAAAATGGATCGATATAAATAAAACTTGAGTACCAAACAGATTATAATTAACATATAAGTGATTTTTTATACCAAGACAACTTTTAGACGCAATGATCGGGAAAATGGATCGATATAAATAAAACTTGAGTACCAAACAGATTATAATTAACATATAAGTGATTTTTTATACCAAGACAACTTTTAGACGCAATGATCGGGAAAATGGATCGATATAAATAAAACTTGAGTACCAAACAGATTATAATTAACATATAAGTGATTTTTTATACCAAGACAACTTTTAGACGCAATGATCGGGAAAATGGATCGATATAAATAAAACTTGAGTACCAAACAGATTATAATTAACATATAAGTGATTTTTTATACCAAGACAACTTTTAGACGCAATGATCGGGAAAATGGATCGATATAAATAAAACTTGAGTACCAAAAGATTATAATTAACATATAAGTGATTTTTTATACCAAGACAACTTTTAGACGCAATGATCGGGAAAATGGATCGATATAAATAAAACTTGAGTACCAAAAGATTATAATTAACATATAAGTGATTTTTTATACCAAGACAACTTTTAGACGCAATGATCGGGAAAATGGATCGATATAAATAAAACTTGAGTACCAAACAGATTATAATTAACATATAAGTGATTTTTTTATACCAAGACAACTTTTAGACGCAATGATCGGGAAAATGGATCGATATAAATAAAACTTGAGTACCAAACAGATTATAATTAACATATAAGTGATTTTTTATACCAAGACAACTTTTAGACGCAATGATCGGGAAAATGGATCGATATAAATAAAACTTGAGTACCAAAAAGATTATAATTAACATATAAGTGATTTTTTATACCAAGACAACTTTTAGACGCAATGATCGGGAAAATGGATCGATATAAATAAAACTTGAGTACCAAAAAGATTATAATTAACATATAAGTGATTTTTTATACCAAGACAACTTTTAGACGCAATGATCGGGAAAATGGATCGATATAAATAAAACTTGAGTACCAAAAAGATTATAATTAACATATAAGTGATTTTTTATACCAAGACAACTTTTAGACGCAATGATCGGAAAATGGATCGATATAAATAAAACTTGAGTACCAAACAGATTATAATTAACATATAAGTGATTTTTTATACCAAGACAACTTTTAGACGCAATGATCGGGAAAATGGATCGATATAAATAAAACTTGAGTACCAAAAATTATAATTAACATATAAGTGATTTTTTATACCAAGACAACTTTTAGACGCAATGATCGGGAAAATGGATCGATATAAATAAAACTTGAGTACCAAAAAGATTATAATTAACATATAAGTGATTTTTTATACCAAGACAACTTTTAGACGCAATGATCGGGAAATGGATCGATATAAATAAAACTTGAGTACCAAAAAGATTATAATTAACATATAAGTGATTTTTTATACCAAGACAACTTTTAGACGCAATGATCGGGAAAATGGATCGATATAAATAAAACTTGAGTACCAAACAGATTATAATTAACATATAAGTGATTTTTTATACCAAGACAACTTTTAGACGCAATGATCGGGAAAATGGATCGATATAAATAAAACTTGAGTACCAAAAAGATTATAATTAACATATAAGTGATTTTTTATACCAAGACAACTTTTAGACGCAATGATCGGGAAAATGGATCGATATAAATAAAACTTGAGTACCAAAAAGATTATAATTAACATATAAGTGATTTTTTATACCAAGACAACTTTTAGACGCAATGATCGGGAAAATGGATCGATATAAATAAAACTTGAGTACCAAACAGATTATAATTAACATATAAGTGATTTTTTATACCAAGACAACTTTTAGACGCAATGATCGGGAAAATGGATCGATATAAATAAAACTTGAGTACCAAACAGATTATAATTAACATATAAGTGATTTTTTATACCAAGACAACTTTTAGACGCAATGATCGGGAAAATGGATCGATATAAATAAAACTTGAGTACCAAAAGATTATAATTAACATATAAGTGATTTTTTATACCAAGACAACTTTTAGACGCAATGATCGGGAAAATGGATCGATATAAATAAAACTTGAGTACCAAAAAGATTATAATTAACATATAAGTGATTTTTTATACCAAGACAACTTTTAGACGCAATGATCGGGAAAATGGATCGATATAAATAAAACTTGAGTACCAAAAGATTATAATTAACATATAAGTGATTTTTTATACCAAGACAACTTTTAGACGCAATGATCGGAAAATGGATCGATATAAATAAAACTTGAGTACCAAACAGATTATAATTAACATATAAGTGATTTTTTATACCAAGACAACTTTTAGACGCAATGATCGGGAAAATGGATCGATATAAATAAAACTTGAGTACCAAACAGATTATAATTAACATATAAGTGATTTTTTTACCAAGACAACTTTTAGACGCAATGATCGGAAAATGGATCGATATAAATAAAACTTGAGTACCAAACAGATTATAATTAACATATAAGTGATTTTTTATACCAAGACAACTTTTAGACGCAATGATCGGGAAAATGGATCGATATAAATAAAACTTGAGTACCAAAAAGATTATAATTAACATATAAGTGATTTTTTATACCAAGACAACTTTTAGACGCAATGATCGGGAAAATGGATCGATATAAATAAAACTTGAGTACCAAAAGATTATAATTAACATATAAGTGATTTTTTATACCAAGACAACTTTTAGACGCAATGATCGGGAAAATGGATCGATATAAATAAAACTTGAGTACCAAAAAGATTATAATTAACATATAAGTGATTTTTTATACCAAGACAACTTTTAGACGCAATGATCGGGAAAATGGATCGATATAAATAAAACTTGAGTACCAAAAAGATTATAATTAACATATAAGTGATTTTTTATACCAAGACAACTTTTAGACGCAATGATCGGGAAAATGGATCGATATAAATAAAACTTGAGTACCAAACAGATTATAATTAACATATAAGTGATTTTTTATACCAAGACAACTTTTAGACGCAATGATCGGGAAAATGGATCGATATAAATAAAACTTGAGTACCAAAAGATTATAATTAACATATAAGTGATTTTTTATACCAAGACAACTTTTAGACGCAATGATCGGGAAAATGGATCGATATAAATAAAACTTGAGTACCAAAAAGATTATAATTAACATATAAGTGATTTTTTATACCAAGACAACTTTTAGACGCAATGATCGGGAAAATGGATCGATATAAATAAAACTTGAGTACCAAACAGATTATAATTAACATATAAGTGATTTTTTATACCAAGACAACTTTTAGACGCAATGATCGGGAAAATGGATCGATATAAATAAAACTTGAGTACCAAACAGATTATAATTAACATATAAGTGATTTTTTATACCAAGACAACTTTTAGACGCAATGATCGGGAAAATGGATCGATATAAATAAAACTTGAGTACCAAAAAGATTATAATTAACATATAAGTGATTTTTTATACCAAGACAACTTTTAGACGCAATGATCGGGAAAATGGATCGATATAAATAAAACTTGAGTACCAAACAGATTATAATTAACATATAAGTGATTTTTTATACCAAGACAACTTTTAGACGCAATGATCGGGAAAATGGATCGATATAAATAAAACTTGAGTACCAAAAAGATTATAATTAACATATAAGTGATTTTTTATACCAAGACAACTTTTAGACGCAATGATCGGGAAAATGGATCGATATAAATAAAACTTGAGTACCAAAAAGATTATAATTAACATATAAGTGATTTTTTATACCAAGACAACTTTTAGACGCAATGATCGGGAAAATGGATCGATATAAATAAAACTTGAGTACCAAACAGATTATAATTAACATATAAGTGATTTTTTATACCAAGACAACTTTTAGACGCAATGATCGGGAAAATGGATCGATATAAATAAAACTTGAGTACCAAAAAGATTATAATTAACATATAAGTGATTTTTTATACCAAGACAACTTTTAGACGCAATGATCGGGAAAATGGATCGATATAAATAAAACTTGAGTACCAAACAGATTATAATTAACATATAAGTGATTTTTTATACCAAGACAACTTTTAGACGCAATGATCGGAAAATGGATCGATATAAATAAAACTTGAGTACCAAACAGATTATAATTAACATATAAGTGATTTTTTATACCAAGACAACTTTTAGACGCAATGATCGGGAAAATGGATCGATATAAATAAAACTTGAGTACCAAAAAGATTATAATTAACATATAAGTGATTTTTTATACCAAGACAACTTTTAGACGCAATGATCGGGAAAATGGATCGATATAAATAAAACTTGAGTACCAAAAAGATTATAATTAACATATAAGTGATTTTTATACCAACTTTTAGACGCAATGATCGGAAAAATGGATCGATATAAATAAAACTTGAGTACCAAAAAGATTATAATTAACATATAAGTGATTTTTTATACCAAGACAACTTTTAGACGCAATGATCGGAAAATGGATCGATATAAATAAAACTTGAGTACCAAACAGATTATAATTAACATATAAGTGATTTTTTATACCAAGACAACTTTTAGACGCAATGATCGGAAAATGGATCGATATAAATAAAACTTGAGTACCAAAAGATTATAATTAACATATAAGTGATTTTTTATACCAAGACAACTTTTAGACGCAATGATCGGGAAAATGGATCGATATAAATAAAACTTGAGTACCAAAAGATTATAATTAACATATAAGTGATTTTTTATACCAAGACAACTTTTAGACGCAATGATCGGGAAAATGGATCGATATAAATAAAACTTGAGTACCAAAAAGATTATAATTAACATATAAGTGATTTTTTATACCAAGACAACTTTTAGACGCAATGATCGGGAAAATGGATCGATATAAATAAAACTTGAGTACCAAACAGATTATAATTAACATATAAGTGATTTTTTATACCAAGACAACTTTTAGACGCAATGATCGGGAAAATGGATCGATATAAATAAAACTTGAGTACCAAAAAGATTATAATTAACATATAAGTGATTTTTTATACCAAGACAACTTTTAGACGCAATGATCGGGAAAATGGATCGATATAAATAAAACTTGAGTACCAAAAGATTATAATTAACATATAAGTGATTTTTTATACCAAGACAACTTTTAGACGCAATGATCGGGAAAATGGATCGATATAAATAAAACTTGAGTACCAAAAGATTATAATTAACATATAAGTGATTTTTTATACCAAGACAACTTTTAGACGCAATGATCGGGAAAATGGATCGATATAAATAAAACTTGAGTACCAAACAGATTATAATTAACATATAAGTGATTTTTTATACCAACTTTTTAGACGCAATGATCGGGAAAATGGATCGATATAAATAAAACTTGAGTACCAAAAAGATTATAATTAACATATAAGTGATTTTTTATACCAAGACAACTTTTAGACGCAATGATCGGGAAAATGGATCGATATAAATAAAACTTGAGTACCAAACAGATTATAATTAACATATAAGTGATTTTTTATACCAAGACAACTTTTAGACGCAATGATCGGGAAAATGGATCGATATAAATAAAACTTGAGTACCAAACAGATTATAATTAACATATAAGTGATTTTTTATACCAAGACAACTTTTAGACGCAATGATCGGGAAAATGGATCGATATAAATAAAACTTGAGTACCAAAAAGATTATAATTAACATATAAGTGATTTTTTATACCAAGACAACTTTTAGACGCAATGATCGGGAAAATGGATCGATATAAATAAAACTTGAGTACCAAAAGATTATAATTAACATATAAGTGATTTTTTATACCAAGACAACTTTTAGACGCAATGATCGGGAAAATGGATCGATATAAATAAAACTTGAGTACCAAACAGATTATAATTAACATATAAGTGATTTTTTATACCAAGACAACTTTTAGACGCAATGATCGGGAAAATGGATCGATATAAATAAAACTTGAGTACCAAACAGATTATAATTAACATATAAGTGATTTTTTTATACCAAGACAACTTTTAGACGCAATGATCGGGAAAATGGATCGATATAAATAAAACTTGAGTACCAAACAGATTATAATTAACATATAAGTGATTTTTTCTATACCAAGACAACTTTTAGACGCAATGATCGGGAAAATGGATCGATATAAATAAAACTTGAGTACCAAACAGATTATAATTAACATATAAGTGATTTTTTATACCAAGACAACTTTTAGACGCAATGATCGGGAAAATGGATCGATATAAATAAAACTTGAGTACCAAAAAGATTATAATTAACATATAAGTGATTTTTTTATACCAAGACAACTTTTAGACGCAATGATCGGGAAAATGGATCGATATAAATAAAACTTGAGTACCAAACAGATTATAATTAACATATAAGTGATTTTTTTATACCAAGACAACTTTTAGACGCAATGATCGGGAAAATGGATCGATATAAATAAAACTTGAGTACCAAACAGATTATAATTAACATATAAGTGATTTTTCTATACCAAGACAACTTTTAGACGCAATGATCGATATAAATAAAACTTGAGTACCAAACAGATTATAATTAACATATAAGTGATTTTTCTATACCAAGACAACTTTTAGACGCAATGATCGGGAAAATGGATCGATATAAATAAAACTTGAGTACCAAACAGATTATAATTAACATATAAGTGATTTTTTATATACCAAGACAACTTTTAGACGCAATGATCGGGAAAATGGATCGATATAAATAAAACTTGAGTACCAAACAGATTATAATTAACATATAAGTGATTTTTTATACCAAGACAACTTTTAGACGCAATGATCGGGAAAATGGATCGATATAAATAAAACTTGAGTACCAAACAGATTATAATTAACATATAAGTGATTTTTTATACCAAGACAACTTTTAGACGCAATGATCGGGAAAATGGATCGATATAAATAAAACTTGAGTACCAAACAGATTATAATTAACATATAAGTGATTTTTTATACCAAGACAACTTTTAGACGCAATGATCGGGAAAATGGATCGATATAAATAAAACTTGAGTACCAAACAGATTATAATTAACATATAAGTGATTTTTTATACCAAGACAACTTTTAGACGCAATGATCGGGAAAATGGATCGATATAAATAAAACTTGAGTACCAAAAGATTATAATTAACATATAAGTGATTTTTTATACCAAGACAACTTTTAGACGCAATGATCGGGAAAATGGATCGATATAAATAAAACTTGAGTACCAAAAGATTATAATTAACATATAAGTGATTTTTTATACCAAGACAACTTTTAGACGCAATGATCGGGAAAATGGATCGATATAAATAAAACTTGAGTACCAAACAGATTATAATTAACATATAAGTGATTTTTTATACCAAGACAACTTTTAGACGCAATGATCGGGAAAATGGATCGATATAAATAAAACTTGAGTACCAAACAGATTATAATTAACATATAAGTGATTTTTTATACCAAGACAACTTTTAGACGCAATGATCGGAAAATGGATCGATATAAATAAAACTTGAGTACCAAACAGATTATAATTAACATATAAGTGATTTTTTATACCAAGACAACTTTTAGACGCAATGATCGGGAAAATGGATCGATATAAATAAAACTTGAGTACCAAACAGATTATAATTAACATATAAGTGATTTTTTTATACCAAGACAACTTTTAGACGCAATGATCGGGAAAATGGATCGATATAAATAAAACTTGAGTACCAAACAGATTATAATTAACATATAAGTGATTTTTTTATACCAAGACAACTTTTAGACGCAATGATCGGGAAAATGGATCGATATAAATAAAACTTGAGTACCAAAAAGATTATAATTAACATATAAGTGATTTTTTATACCAAGACAACTTTTAGACGCAATGATCGGGAAAATGGATCGATATAAATAAAACTTGAGTACCAAAAAGATTATAATTAACATATAAGTGATTTTTTATACCAAGACAACTTTTAGACGCAATGATCGGGAAAATGGATCGATATAAATAAAACTTGAGTACCAAAAAGATTATAATTAACATATAAGTGATTTTTTTATACCAAGACAACTTTTAGACGCAATGATCGGGAAAATGGATCGATATAAATAAAACTTGAGTACCAAACAGATTATAATTAACATATAAGTGATTTTTTATACCAAGACAACTTTTAGACGCAATGATCGGGAAAATGGATCGATATAAATAAAACTTGAGTACCAAAAAGATTATAATTAACATATAAGTGATTTTTTATACCAAGACAACTTTTAGACGCAATGATCGGGAAAATGGATCGATATAAATAAAACTTGAGTACCAAAAAGATTATAATTAACATATAAGTGATTTTTTATACCAAGACAACTTTTAGACGCAATGATCGGGAAAATGGATCGATATAAATAAAACTTGAGTACCAAAAAGATTATAATTAACATATAAGTGATTTTTTATACCAAGACAACTTTTAGACGCAATGATCGGGAAAATGGATCGATATAAATAAAACTTGAGTACCAAACAGATTATAATTAACATATAAGTGATTTTTTATACCAAGACAACTTTTAGACGCAATGATCGGGAAAATGGATCGATATAAATAAAACTTGAGTACCAAACAGATTATAATTAACATATAAGTGATTTTTTATACCAAGACAACTTTTAGACGCAATGATCGGGAAAATGGATCGATATAAATAAAACTTGAGTACCAAAAGATTATAATTAACATATAAGTGATTTTTTATACCAAGACAACTTTTAGACGCAATGATCGGGAAAATGGATCGATATAAATAAAACTTGAGTACCAAACAGATTATAATTAACATATAAGTGATTTTTTATACCAAGACAACTTTTAGACGCAATGATCGGGAAAATGGATCGATATAAATAAAACTTGAGTACCAAAAGATTATAATTAACATATAAGTGATTTTTATACCAAGACAACTTTTAGACGCAATGATCGGGAAAATGGATCGATATAAATAAAACTTGAGTACCAAAAAGATTATAATTAACATATAAGTGATTTTTTATACCAAGACAACTTTTAGACGCAATGATCGGGAAAATGGATCGATATAAATAAAACTTGAGTACCAAAAGATTATAATTAACATATAAGTGATTTTTTATACCAAGACAACTTTTAGACGCAATGATCGGGAAAATGGATCGATATAAATAAAACTTGAGTACCAAACAGATTATAATTAACATATAAGTGATTTTTTATACCAAGACAACTTTTAGACGCAATGATCGGGAAAATGGATCGATATAAATAAAACTTGAGTACCAAAAAGATTAATTAATTATAAGTATTTTTAAGACAACTTTTAGACGCAATGATCGGAAAATGGATCGATATAAATAAAACTTGAGTACCAAAAAGATTATAATTAACATATAAGTGATTTTTTTATACCAAGACAACTTTTAGACGCAATGATCGGGAAAATGGATCGATATAAATAAAACTTGAGTACCAAACAGATTATAATTAACATATAAGTGATTTTTTTATACCAAGACAACTTTTAGACGCAATGATCGGGAAAATGGATCGATATAAATAAAACTTGAGTACCAAAAAGATTATAATTAACATATAAGTGATTTTTTATACCAAGACAACTTTTAGACGCAATGATCGGGAAAATGGATCGATATAAATAAAACTTGAGTACCAAAAAGATTATAATTAACATATAAGTGATTTTTTATACCAAGACAACTTTTAGACGCAATGATCGGGAAAATGGATCGATATAAATAAAACTTGAGTACCAAAAAGATTATAATTAACATATAAGTGATTTTTTATACCAAGACAACTTTTAGACGCAATGATCGGGAAAATGGATCGATATAAATAAAACTTGAGTACCAAACAGATTATAATTAACATATAAGTGATTTTTTATACCAAGACAACTTTTAGACGCAATGATCGGGAAAATGGATCGATATAAATAAAACTTGAGTACCAAAAAGATTATAATTAACATATAAGTGATTTTTTATACCAAGACAACTTTTAGACGCAATGATCGGGAAAATGGATCGATATAAATAAAACTTGAGTACCAAAAAGATTATAATTAACATATAAGTGATTTTTTATACCAAGACAACTTTTAGACGCAATGATCGGGAAAATGGATCGATATAAATAAAACTTGAGTACCAAAAGATTATAATTAACATATAAGTGATTTTTTTATACCAAGACAACTTTTAGACGCAATGATCGGAAAATGGATCGATATAAATAAAACTTGAGTACCAAAAAGATTATAATTAACATATAAGTGATTTTTTATACCAAGACAACTTTTAGACGCAATGATCGGGAAAATGGATCGATATAAATAAAACTTGAGTACCAAAAAGATTATAATTAACATATAAGTGATTTTTTATACCAAGACAACTTTTAGACGCAATGATCGGGAAAATGGATCGATATAAATAAAACTTGAGTACCAAAAAGATTATAATTAACATATAAGTGATTTTTTATACCAAGACAACTTTTAGACGCAATGATCGGGAAAATGGATCGATATAAATAAAACTTGAGTACCAAAAAGATTATAATTAACATATAAGTGATTTTTTATACCAAGACAACTTTTAGACGCAATGATCGGGAAAATGGATCGATATAAATAAAACTTGAGTACCAAACAGATTATAATTAACATATAAGTGATTTTTTATACCAAGACAACTTTTAGACGCAATGATCGGGAAAATGGATCGATATAAATAAAACTTGAGTACCAAACAGATTATAATTAACATATAAGTGATTTTTTATACCAAGACAACTTTTAGACGCAATGATCGGGAAAATGGATCGATATAAATAAAACTTGAGTACCAAACAGATTATAATTAACATATAAGTGATTTTTTATACCAAGACAACTTTTAGACGCAATGATCGGGAAAATGGATCGATATAAATAAAACTTGAGTACCAAACAGATTATAATTAACATATAAGTGATTTTTTATACCAAGACAACTTTTAGACGCAATGATCGGGAAAATGGATCGATATAAATAAAACTTGAGTACCAAAAAGATTATAATTAACATATAAGTGATTTTTTATACCAAGACAACTTTTAGACGCAATGATCGGGAAAATGGATCGATATAAATAAAACTTAAGTACCAAACAGATTATAATTAACATATAAGTGATTTTTTATACCAAGACAACTTTTAGACGCAATGATCGGGAAAATGGATCGATATAAATAAAACTTAAGTACCAAACAGATTATAATTAACATATAAGTGATTTTTTATACCAAGACAACTTTTAGACGCAATGATCGGGAAAATGGATCGATATAAATAAAACTTGAGTACCAAAAAGATTATAATTAACATATAAGTGATTTTTTATACCAAGACAACTTTTAGACGCAATGATCGGGAAATGGATCGATATAAATAAAACTTGAGTACCAAAAAGATTATAATTAACATATAAGTGATTTTTTATACCAAGACAACTTTTAGACGCAATGATCGGAAAATGGATCGATATAAATAAAACTTGAGTACCAAAAGATTATAATTAACATATAAGTGATTTTTTATACCAAGACAACTTTTAGACGCAATGATCGGGAAAATGTATCGCTATAAATAAAACTTGAGTACCAAACAGATTATAATTAACATATAAGTGATTTTTTATACCAACTTTTAGACGCAATGATCGGGAAAATGGATCGATATAAATAAAACTTGAGTACCAAAAAATTATAATTAATATGTAAGACAACTTTTACACGCAATGATCGGAAAATGGATCGATATAAATAAAACGTGAGTACCAAAAAGACCACAATTAACATATAAGTGATTTTTTTGTACCAAGACAACTTTTAGACGCAATGATCGGAAAATGGATCGATATAAATAAAACTTGAGTACCAAACAGATTATAATTAACATATAAGTGATTTTTTATACCAAGGCAACTTTTAGAAGCAATGATCGGGAAAATGGATCGATATAAATAAAACTTGAGTACCAAAAAGATTATAATTAACATATAAGTGATTTTTTATACCAAGACAACTTTTAGACGCAATGATCGGGAAAATGGATCGATATAAATAAAACTTGAGTACCAAAAAGATTATAATTAACATATAAGTGATTTTTTATACCAAGACAACTTTTAGACGCAATGATCGGGAAAATGGATCGATATAAATAAAACTTGAGTACCAAAAAGACCATAATTAACATATAAGTGATTTTTTATACCAAGACAACTTTTAGAAAATGGATCGATATAAATAAAACTTGAGTACCAAAAGACCATGATTAACATATAAGTGATTTTTTATACCAAGACAACTTTTAGACGCAATGATCGGGAAAATGGATCGATATAAATAAAACTTGAGTACCAAAGAGATTATAATTAACATATAAGTGATTTTTTATACCAAGACAACTTTTAGACGCAATGATCGGGAAAATGGATCGATATAAATAAAACTTGAGTACCAAAAAGATTATAATTAACATATAAGTGATTTTTTATACCAAGACAACTTTTAGACGCAATGATCGGGAAAATGGATCGATATAAATAAAACTTGAGTACCAAAAGATTATAATTAACATATAAGTGATTTTTTATACCAAGACAACTTTTAGACGCAATGATCGGAAAATGGATCGATATAAATAAAACTTGCCCATAATTAACATATAAGTGATTTTTTATACCAAGACAACTTTTAGACGCAATGATCGGGAAAATGGATCGATATAAAAAAAACTTGAGTACCAAAAGATTATAATTAACATATAAGTGATTTTTTATACCAAGACAACTTTTAGACGCAATGATCGGGAAAATGGATCGATATAAATAAAACTTGAGTACCAAAAAGATATAATTAACATATAAGTACCAAGACAACTTTTAGACGCAATGATCGGGAAAATGGATCGATATAAATAAAACTTGAGTACCAAAAGATTATAATTAACATATAAGTGATTTTTTATACCAAGACAACTTTTAGACGCAATGATCGGGAAAATGGATCGATATAAATAAAACTTGAGTACCAAAAAGATTATAATTAACATATAAGTGATTTTTTATACCAAGACAACTTTTAGACGCAATGATCGGGAAAATGGATCGATATAAATAAAACTTGAGTACCAAACAGATTATAATTAACATATAAGTGATTTTTTATACCAAGACAACTTTTAGACGCAATGATCGGGAAAATGGATCGATATAAATAAAACTTGAGTACCAAAAAGATTATAATTAACATATAAGTGATTTTTTATACCAAGACAACTTTTAGACGCAATGATCGGGAAAATGGATCGATATAAATAAAACTTGAGTACCAAAAGATTATAATTAACATATAAGTGATTTTTTATACCAAGACAACTTTTAGACGCAATGATCGGGAAAATGGATCGATATAAATAAAACTTGAGTACCAAACAGATTATAATTAACATATAAGTGATTTTTTATACCAAGACAACTTTTAGACGCAATGATCGGGAAAATGGATCGATATAAATAAAACTTGAGTACCAAACAGATTATAATTAACATATAAGTGATTTTTTATACCAAGACAACTTTTAGACGCAATGATCGGAAAATGGATCGATATAAATAAAACTTGAGTACCAAAAAGATTATAATTAACATATAAGTGATTTTTTATACCAAGACAACTTTTAGACGCAATGATCGGGAAAATGGATCGATATAAATAAAACTTGAGTACCAAACAGATTATAATTAACATATAAGTGATTTTTTATACCAAGACAACTTTTAGACGCAATGATCGGGAAAATGGATCGATATAAATAAAACTTGAGTACCAAACAGATTATAATTAACATATAAGTGATTTTTTATACCAAGACAACTTTTAGACGCAATGATCGGGAAAATGGATCGATATAAATAAAACTTGAGTACCAAAAAGATTATAATTAACATATAAGTGATTTTTTATACCAAGACAACTTTTAGACGCAATGATCGGGAAAATGGATCGATATAAATAAAACTTGAGTACCAAAAAGATTATAATTAACATATAAGTGATTTTTTTATACCAAGACAACTTTTAGACGCAATGATCGGGAAAATGGATCGATATAAATAAAACTTGAGTACCAAACAGATTATAATTAACATATAAGTGATTTTTTATACCAAGACAACTTTTAGACGCAATGATCGGGAAAATGGATTATACAAAAAGATTATAATTAACATATAAGTGATTTTTTATACCAAGACAACTTTTAGACGCAATGATCGGGAAAATGGATCGATATAAATAAAACTTGAGTACCAAAAAGATTATAATTAACATATAAGTGATTTTTTATACCAAGACAACTTTTAGACGCAATGATCGGGAAAATGGATCGATATAAATAAAACTTGAGTACCAAAAGATTATAATTAACATATAAGTGATTTTTTATACCAAGACAACTTTTAGACGCAATGATCGGGAAAATGGATCGATATAAATAAAACTTGAGTACCAAAAAGATTATAATTAACATATAAGTGACCAAGACAACTTTTAGACGCAATGATCGGGAAAATGGATCGATATAAATAAAACTTGAGTACCAAAAGATTATAATTAACATATAAGTGATTTTTTATACCAAGACAACTTTTAGACGCAATGATCGGGAAAATGGATCGATATAAATAAAACTTGAGTACCAAAAAGATTATAATTAACATATAAGTGATTTTTTATACCAAGACAACTTTTAGACGCAATGATCGGGAAAATGGATCGATATAAATAAAACTTGAGTACCAAACAGATTATAATTAACATATAAGTGATTTTTTATACCAAGACAACTTTTAGACGCAATGATCGGGAAAATGGATCGATATAAATAAAACTTGAGTACCAAAAAGATTATAATTAACATATAAGTGATTTTTTATACCAAGACAACTTTTAGACGCAATGATCGGGAAAATGGATCGATATAAATAAAACTTGAGTACCAAAAGATTATAATTAACATATAAGTGATTTTTTATACCAAGACAACTTTTAGACGCAATGATCGGGAAAATGGATCGATATAAATAAAACTTGAGTACCAAAAAGATTATAATTAACATATAAGTGATTTTTTATACCAAGACAACTTTTAGACGCAATGATCGGGAAAATGGATCGATATAAATAAAACTTGAGTACCAAAAAGATTATAATTAACATATAAGTGATTTTTTATACCAAGACAACTTTTAGACGCAATGATCGGAAAATGGATCGATATAAATAAAACTTGAGTACCAAAAAGATTATAATTAACATATAAGTGATTTTTTATACCAAGACAACTTTTAGACGCAATGATCGGGAAAATGGATCGATATAAATAAAACTTGAGTACCAAAAAGATTATAATTAACATATAAGTGATTTTTTATACCAAGACAACTTTTAGACGCAATGATCGGAAAATGGATCGATATAAATAAAACTTGAGTACCAAACAGATTATAATTAACATATAAGTGATTTTTTATACCAAGACAACTTTTAGACGCAATGATCGGGAAAATGGATCGATATAAATAAAACTTGAGTACCAAAAAGATTATAATTAACATATAAGTGATTTTTTATACCAAGACAACTTTTAGACGCAATGATCGGGAAAATGGATCGATATAAATAAAACTTGAGTACCAAAAAGATTATAATTAACATATAAGTGATTTTTTATACCAAGACAACTTTTAGACGCAATGATCGGGAAAATGGATCGATATAAATAAAACTTGAGTACCAAACAGATTATAATTAACATATAAGTGATTTTTTTATACCAAGACAACTTTTAGACGCAATGATCGGGAAAATGGATCGATATAAATAAAACTTGAGTACCAAAAAGATTATAATTAACATATAAGTGATTTTTTATACCAAGACAACTTTTAGACGCAATGATCGGGAAAATGGATCGATATAAATAAAACTTGAGTACCAAAAAGATTATAATTAACATATAAGTGATTTTTTATACCAAGACAACTTTTAGACGCAATGATCGGGAAAATGGATCGATATAAATAAAACTTGAGTACCAAAAGATTATAATTAACATATAAGTGATTTTTTATACCAAGACAACTTTTAGACGCAATGATCGGGAAAATGGATCGATATAAATAAAACTTGAGTACCAAAAAGATTATAATTAACATATAAGTGACCAAGACAACTTTTAGACGCAATGATCGGGAAAATGGATCGATATAAATAAAACTTGAGTACCAAAAGATTATAATTAACATATAAGTGATTTTTTATACCAAGACAACTTTTAGACGCAATGATCGGGAAAATGGATCGATATAAATAAAACTTGAGTACCAAAAAGATTATAATTAACATATAAGTGATTTTTTATACCAAGACAACTTTTAGACGCAATGATCGGGAAAATGGATCGATATAAATAAAACTTGAGTACCAAACAGATTATAATTAACATATAAGTGATTTTTTATACCAAGACAACTTTTAGACGCAATGATCGGGAAAATGGATCGATATAAATAAAACTTGAGTACCAAAAAGATTATAATTAACATATAAGTGATTTTTTATACCAAGACAACTTTTAGACGCAATGATCGGGAAAATGGATCGATATAAATAAAACTTGAGTACCAAAAGATTATAATTAACATATAAGTGATTTTTTATACCAAGACAACTTTTAGACGCAATGATCGGGAAAATGGATCGATATAAATAAAACTTGAGTACCAAAAAGATTATAATTAACATATAAGTGATTTTTTATACCAAGACAACTTTTAGACGCAATGATCGGAAAATGGATCGATATAAATAAAACTTGAGTACCAAACAGATTATAATTAACATATAAGTGATTTTTTATACCAAGACAACTTTTAGACGCAATGATCGGGAAAATGGATCGATATAAATAAAACTTGAGTACCAAAAAGATTATAATTAACATATAAGTGATTTTTTTTACCAAGACAACTTTTAGACGCAATGATCGGGAAAATGGATCGATATAAATAAAACTTGAGTACCAAACAGATTATAATTAACATATAAGTGATTTTTTATACCAAGACAACTTTTAGACGCAATGATCGGGAAAATGGATCGATATAAATAAAACTTGAGTACCAAACAGATTATAATTAACATATAAGTGATTTTTTATACCAAGACAACTTTTAGACGCAATGATCGGGAAAATGGATCGATATAAATAAAACTTGAGTACCAAAAAGATTATAATTAACATATAAGTGATTTTTTATACCAAGACAACTTTTAGACGCAATGATCGGGAAAATGGATCGATATAAATAAAACTTGAGTACCAAAAGATTATAATTAACATATAAGTGATTTTTTATACCAAGACAACTTTTAGACGCAATGATCGGGAAAATGGATCGATATAAATAAAACTTGAGTACCAAACAGATTATAATTAACATATAAGTGATTTTTTATACCAAGACAACTTTTAGACGCAATGATCGGGAAAATGGATCGATATAAATAAAACTTGAGTACCAAAAAGATTATAATTAACATATAAGTGATTTTTTATACCAAGACAACTTTTAGACGCAATGATCGGGAAAATGGATCGATATAAATAAAACTTGAGTACCAAACAGATTATAATTAACATATAAGTGATTTTTTATACCAAGACAACTTTTAGACGCAATGATCGGGAAAATGGATCGATATAAATAAAACTTGAGTACCAAACAGATTATAATTAACATATAAGTGATTTTTTATACCAAGACAACTTTTAGACGCAATGATCGGAAAATGGATCGATATAAATAAAACTTGAGTACCAAAAAGATTATAATTAACATATAAGTGATTTTTTTATACCAAGACAACTTTTAGACGCAATGATCGGGAAAATGGATCGATATAAATAAAACTTGAGTACCAAAAAGATTATAATTAACATATAAGTGATTTTTTATACCAAGACAACTTTTAGACGCAATGATCGGGAAAATGGATCGATATAAATAAAACTTGAGTACCAAAAAGATTATAATTAACATATAAGTGATTTTTTATACCAAGACAACTTTTAGACGCAATGATCGGGAAAATGGATCGATATAAATAAAACTTGAGTACCAAACAGATTATAATTAACATATAAGTGATTTTTTATACCAAGACAACTTTTAGACGCAATGATCGGGAAAATGGATCGATATAAATAAAACTTGAGTACCAAACAGATTATAATTAACATATAAGTGATTTTTTATACCAAGACAACTTTTAGACGCAATGATCGGGAAAATGGATCGATATAAATAAAACTTGAGTACCAAAAAGATTATAATTAACATATAAGTGATTTTTTATACCAAGACAACTTTTAGACGCAATGATCGGGAAAATGGATCGATATAAATAAAACTTGAGTACCAAAAAGATTATAATTAACATATAAGTGATTTTTTATACCAAGACAACTTTTAGACGCAATGATCGGGAAAATGGATCGATATAAATAAAACTTGAGTACCAAAAAGATTATAATTAACATATAAGTGATTTTTTATACCAAGACAACTTTTAGACGCAATGATCGGAAAATGGATCGATATAAATAAAACTTGAGTACCAAAAGATTATAATTAACATATAAGTGATTTTTTATACCAAGACAACTTTTAGACGCAATGATCGGGAAAATGGATCGATATAAATAAAACTTGAGTACCAAAAAGATTATAATTAACATATAAGTGATTTTTTATACCAAGACAACTTTTAGACGCAATGATCGGGAAAATGGATCGATATAAATAAAACTTGAGTACCAAAAAGATTATAATTAACATATAAGTGATTTTTTATACCAAGACAACTTTTAGACGCAATGATCGGGAAAATGGATCGATATAAATAAAACTTGAGTACCAAAAAGATTATAATTAACATATAAGTGACCAAGACAACTTTTAGACGCAATGATCGGGAAAATGGATCGATATAAATAAAACTTGAGTACCAAACAGATTATAATTAACATATAAGTGATTTTTTATACCAAGACAACTTTTAGACGCAATGATCGGGAAAATGGATCGATATAAATAAAACTTGAGTACCAAAAAGATTATAATTAACATATAAGTGATTTTTTATACCAAGACAACTTTTAGACGCAATGATCGGGAAAATGGATCGATATAAATAAAACTTGAGTACCAAACAGATTATAATTAACATATAAGTGATTTTTTATACCAAGACAACTTTTAGACGCAATGATCGGGAAAATGGATCGATATAAATAAAACTTGAGTACCAAAAAGATTATAATTAACATATAAGTGATTTTTTATACCAAGACAACTTTTAGACGCAATGATCGGGAAAATGGATCGATATAAATAAAACTTGAGTACCAAAAGATTATAATTAACATATAAGTGATTTTTTATACCAAGACAACTTTTAGACGCAATGATCGGGAAAATGGATCGATATAAATAAAACTTGAGTACCAAACAGATTATAATTAACATATAAGTGATTTTTTATACCAAGACAACTTTTAGACGCAATGATCGGGAAAATGGATCGATATAAATAAAACTTGAGTACCAAAAGATTATAATTAACATATAAGTGATTTTTTATACCAACTTTTAGACGCAATGATCGGGAAAATGGATCGATATAAATAAAACTTGAGTACCAAAAAGATTATAATTAACATATAAGTGATTTTTTATACCAAGACAACTTTTAGACGCAATGATCGGAAAATGGATCGATATAAATAAAACTTGAGTACCAAACAGATTATAATTAACATATAAGTGATTTTTTATACCAAGACAACTTTTAGACGCAATGATCGGGAAAATGGATCGATATAAATAAAACTTGAGTACCAAAAAGATTATAATTAACATATAAGTGATTTTTTATACCAAGACAACTTTTAGACGCAATGATCGGAAAATGGATCGATATAAATAAAACTTGAGTACCAAAAGATTATAATTAACATATAAGTGATTTTTTATACCAAGACAACTTTTAGACGCAATGATCGGGAAAATGGATCGATATAAATAAAACTTGAGTACCAAAAAGATTATAATTAACATATAAGTGATTTTTTATACCAAGACAACTTTTAGACGCAATGATCGGGAAAATGGATCGATATAAATAAAACTTGAGTACCAAAAAGATTATAATTAACATATAAGTGATTTTTTATACCAAGACAACTTTTAGACGCAATGATCGGGAAAATGGATCGATATAAATAAAACTTGAGTACCAAACAGATTATAATTAACATATAAGTGATTTTTTATACCAAGACAACTTTTAGACGCAATGATCGGGAAAATGGATCGATATAAATAAAACTTGAGTACCAAACAGATTATAATTAACATATAAGTGATTTTTTATACCAAGACAACTTTTAGACGCAATGATCGGGAAAATGGATCGATATAAATAAAACTTGAGTACCAAAAAGATTATAATTAACATATAAGTGATTTTTTATACCAAGACAACTTTTAGACGCAATGATCGGGAAAATGGATCGATATAAATAAAACTTGAGTACCAAAAAGATTATAATTAACATATAAGTGATTTTTTATACCAAGACAACTTTTAGACGCAATGATCGGGAAAATGGATCGATATAAATAAAACTTGAGTACCAAACAGATTATAATTAACATATAAGTGATTTTTTATACCAAGACAACTTTTAGACGCAATGATCGGGAAAATGGATCGATATAAATAAAACTTGAGTACCAAAAGATTATAATTAACATATAAGTGATTTTTTTATACCAAGACAACTTTTAGACGCAATGATCGGAAAATGGATCGATATAAATAAAACTTGAGTACCAAACAGATTATAATTAACATATAAGTGATTTTTTATACCAAGACAACTTTTAGACGCAATGATCGGGAAAATGGATCGATATAAATAAAACTTGAGTACCAAAAGATTATAATTAACATATAAGTGATTTTTTATACCAAGACAACTTTTAGACGCAATGATCGGGAAAATGGATCGATATAAATAAAACTTGAGTACCAAAAGATTATAATTAACATATAAGTGATTTTTTATACCAAGACAACTTTTAGACGCAATGATCGGGAAAATGGATCGATATAAATAAAACTTGAGTACCAAAAGATTATAATTAACATATAAGTGATTTTTTATACCAAGACAACTTTTAGACGCAATGATCGGGAAAATGGATCGATATAAATAAAACTTGAGTACCAAAAGATTATAATTAACATATAAGTGATTTTTTATACCAAGACAACTTTTAGACGCAATGATCGGGAAAATGGATCGATATAAATAAAACTTGAGTACCAAAAAGATTATAATTAACATATAAGTGATTTTTTATACCAAGACAACTTTTAGACGCAATGATCGGGAAAATGGATCGATATAAATAAAACTTGAGTACCAAAAAGATTATAATTAACATATAATACCAAGACAACTTTTAGACGCAATGATCGGGAAAATGGATCGATATAAATAAAACTTGAGTACCAAAGAGATTATAATTAACATATAAGTGATTTTTTATACCAAGACAACTTTTAGACGCAATGATCGGGAAAATGGATCGATATAAATAAAACTTGAGTACCAAAAAGATTATAATTAACATATAAGTGATTTTTTATACCAAGACAACTTTTAGACGCAATGATCGGAAAATGGATCGATATAAATAAAACTTGAGTACCAAACAGATTATAATTAACATATAAGTGATTTTTTATACCAAGACAACTTTTAGACGCAATGATCGGGAAAATGGATCGATATAAATAAAACTTGAGTACCAAAAAGATTATAATTAACATATAAGTGATTTTTTATACCAAGACAACTTTTAGACGCAATGATCGGGAAAATGGATCGATATAAATAAAACTTGAGTACCAAAAGATTATAATTAACATATAAGTGATTTTTTATACCAAGACAACTTTTAGACGCAATGATCGGGAAAATGGATCGATATAAATAAAACTTGAGTACCAAACAGATTATAATTAACATATAAGTGATTTTTTATACCAAGACAACTTTTAGACGCAATGATCGGAAAATGGATCGATATAAATAAAACTTGAGTACCAAAAGATTATAATTAACATATAAGTGATTTTTTATACCAAGACAACTTTTAGACGCAATGATCGGGAAAATGGATCGATATAAATAAAACTTGAGTACCAAAAAGATTATAATTAACATATAAGTGATTTTTATACCAAGACAACTTTTAGACGCAATGATCGGGAAAATGGATCGATATAAATAAAACTTGAGTACCAAAAGATTATAATTAACATATAAGTGATTTTTTATACCAAGACAACTTTTAGACGCAATGATCGGGAAAATGGATCGATATAAATAAAACTTGAGTACCAAAAGATTATAATTAACATATAAGTGACCAAGACAACTTTTAGACGCAATGATCGGGAAAATGGATCGATATAAATAAAACTTGAGTACCAAAAGATTATAATTAACATATAAGTGATTTTTTATACCAAGACAACTTTTAGACGCAATGATCGGAAAATGGATCGATATAAATAAAACTTGAGTACCAAAAAGATTATAATTAACATATAAGTGATTTTTTATACCAAGACAACTTTTAGACGCAATGATCGGGAAAATGGATCGATATAAATAAAACTTGAGTACCAAACAGATTATAATTAACATATAAGTGATTTTTTATACCAAGACAACTTTTAGACGCAATGATCGGGAAAATGGATCGATATAAATAAAACTTGAGTACCAAAAAGATTATAATTAACATATAAGTGATTTTTTATACCAAGACAACTTTTAGACGCAATGATCGGGAAAATGGATCGATATAAATAAAACTTGAGTACCAAAAGATTATAATTAACATATAAGTGATTTTTTATACCAAGACAATTTTAGACGCAATGATCGGGAAAATGGATCGATATAAATAAAACTTGAGTACCAAAAGATTATAATTAACATATAAGTGATTTTTTATACCAAGACAACTTTTAGACGCAATGATCGGGAAAATGGATCGATATAAATAAAACTTGAGTACCAAACAGATTATAATTAACATATAAGTGATTTTTATACCACAACTTTTAGACGCAATGATCGGAAAATGGATCGATATAAATAAAACTTGAGTACCAAAAAGATTATAATTAACATATAAGTGATTTTTATACCAAGACAACTTTTAGACGCAATGATCGGGAAAATGGATCGATATAAATAAAACTTGAGTACCAAAAAGATTATAATTAACATACAAGTGATTTTTTGTACCAAGACAACTTTTAGATGCAATGATCGGAAAAATGGATCGATATAAATAAAACTTGAGTACCAAAAAGATTATAATTAACATATAAGTGATTTTTTATACCAAGACAACTTTTAGACGCAATGATCGGGAAAATGGATCGATATAAATAAAACTTGAGTACCAAAAAGATTATAATTAACATATAAGTGATTTTTTATACCAAGACAACTTTTAGACGCAATGATCGGGAAAATGGATCGATATAAATAAAACTTGAGTACCAAACAGATTATAATTAACATATAAGTGATTTTTTTATACCAAGACAACTTTTAGACGCAATGATCGGGAAAATGGATCGATATAAATAAAACTTGAGTACCAAAAAGATTATAATTAACATATAAGTGATTTTTTATACCAAGACAACTTTTAGACGCAATGATCGGGAAAATGGATCGATATAAATAAAACTTGAGTACCAAAAGATTATAATTAACATATAAGTGATTTTTTATACCAAGACAACTTTTAGACGCAATGATCGGGAAAATGGATCGATATAAATAAAACTTGAGTACCAAAAAGATTATAATTAACATATAAGTACCAAGACAACTTTTAGACGCAATGATCGGAAAATGGATCGATATAAATAAAACTTGAGTACCAAAAGATTATAATTAACATATAAGTGATTTTTTATACCAAGACAACTTTTAGACGCAATGATCGGGAAAATGGATCGATATAAATAAAACTTGAGTACCAAAAAGATTATAATTAACATATAAGTGATTTTTTATACCAAGACAACTTTTAGACGCAATGATCGGAAAATGGATCGATATAAATAAAACTTGAGTACCAAAAGATTATAATTAACATATAAGTGATTTTTTATACCAAGACAACTTTTAGACGCAATGATCGGGAAAATGGATCGATATAAATAAAACTTGAGTACCAAAAGATTATAATTAACATATAAGTGATTTTTTATACCAAGACAACTTTTAGACGCAATGATCGGAAAATGGATCGATATAAATAAAACTTGAGTACCAAAAGATTATAATTAACATATAAGTGATTTTTTATACCAAGACAACTTTTAGACGCAATGATCGGAAAAATGGATCGATATAAATAAAACTTGAGTACCAAACAGATTATAATTAACATATAAGTGATTTTTTATACCAAGACAACTTTTAGACGCAATGATCGGGAAAATGGATCGATATAAATAAAACTTGAGTACCAAACAGATTATAATTAACATATAAGTGATTTTTTATACCAACTTTTAGACGCAATGATCGGGAAAATGGATCGATATAAATAAAACTTGAGTACCAAAAGATTATAATTAACATATAAGTGATTTTTTACCAAGACAACTTTTAGACGCAATGATCGGAAAATGGATCGATATAAATAAAACTTGAGTACCAAACAGATTATAATTAACATATAAGTGATTTTTTTATACCAAGACAACTTTTAGACGCAATGATCGGGAAAATGGATCGATATAAATAAAACTTGAGTACCAAACAGATTATAATTAACATATAAGTGATTTTTTATACCAAGACAACTTTTAGACGCAATGATCGGGAAAATGGATCGATATAAATAAAACTTGAGTACCAAAAAGATTATAATTAACATATAAGTGATTTTTTATACCAAGACAACTTTTAGACGCAATGATCGGGAAAATGGATCGATATAAATAAAACTTGAGTACCAAAAAGATTATAATTAACATATAAGTGATTTTTTATACCAAGACAACTTTTAGACGCAATGATCGGGAAAATGGATCGATATAAATAAAACTTGAGTACCAAAAAGATTATAATTAACATATAAGTGATTTTTTATACCAAGACAACTTTTAGACGCAATGATCGGGAAAATGGATCGATATAAATAAAACTTGAGTACCAAAAAGATTATAATTAACATATAAGTGATTTTTTATACCAAGACAACTTTTAGACGCAATGATCGGAAAATGGATCGATATAAATAAAACTTGAGTACCAAACAGATTATAATTAACATATAAGTGATTTTTTATACCAAGACAACTTTTAGACGCAATGATCGGGAAAATGGATCGATATAAATAAAACTTGAGTACCAAAAAGATTATAATTAACATATAAGTGATTTTTTATACCAAGACAACTTTTAGACGCAATGATCGGGAAAATGGATCGATATAAATAAAACTTGAGTACCAAAAAGATTATAATTAACATATAAGTGATTTTTTATACCAACAACTCTTAGACACAATGATCAGGAAAATGGATCGATATAAATAAAACTTGAGTACCAAAAAGATTATAATTAACATATAAGTGATTTTTTATACCAAGGCAACTTTTAGACGCAATGATCGGGAAAATGGATCGATATAAATAAAACTTGAGTACCAAAAAGATTATAATTAACATATAAGTGATTTTTTATACCAAGACAACTTTAGACGCAATGATCGGGAAAATGGATCGATATAAATAAAACTTGAGTACCAAAAGATTATAATTAACATATAAGTGATTTTTTATACCAAGACAACTTTTAGACGCAATGATCGGGAAAATGGATCGATATAAATAAAACTTGAGTACCAAACAGATTATAATTAACATATAAGTGATTTTTTATACCAAGACAACTTTTAGACGCAATGATCGGGAAAATGGATCGATATAAATAAAACTTGAGTACCAAAAAGATTATAATTAACATATAAGTGATTTTTTATACCAAGACAACTTTTAGACGCAATGATCGGGAAATGGATCGATATAAATAAAACTTGAGTACCAAAAAGATTATAATTAACATATAAGTGATTTTTTATACCAAGACAACTTTTAGACGCAATGATCGGGAAAATGGATCGATATAAATAAAACTTGAGTACCAAACAGATTATAATTAACATATAAGTGATTTTTTATACCAAGACAACTTTTAGACGCAATGATCGGGAAAATGGATCGATATAAATAAAACTTGAGTACCAAAAAGATTATAATTAACATATAAGTGATTTTTTATACCAAGACAACTTTTAGACGCAATGATCGGGAAAATGGATCGATATAAATAAAACTTGAGTACCAAAAAGATTATAATTAACATATAAGTGATTTTTTATACCAAGACAACTTTTAGACGCAATGATCGGGAAAATGGATCGATATAAATAAAACTTGAGTACCAAACAGATTATAATTAACATATAAGTGATTTTTTATACCAACTTTTAGACGCAATGATCGGGAAAATGGATCTATATAAATAAAACTTGAGTACCAAAAGATTATAATTAACATATAAGTGATTTTTTATACCAAGACAACTTTTAGACGCAATGATCGGGAAAATGGATCGATATAAATAAAACTTGAGTACCAAACAGATTATAATTAACATATAAGTGATTTTTTATACCAACTTTTAGACGCAATGATCGGGAAAATGGATCGATATAAATAAAACTTGAGTACCAAAAAGATTATAATTAACATATAAGTGATTTTTTATACCAAGACAACTTTTAGACGCAATGATCGGGAAAATGGATCGATATAAATAAAACTTGAGTACCAAAAAGATTATAATTAACATATAAGTGATTTTTTATACCAAGACAACTTTTAGACGCAATGATCGGGAAAATGGATCGATATAAATAAAACTTGAGTACCAAACAGATTATAATTAACATATAAGTGATTTTTTATACCAAGACAACTTTTAGACGCAATGATCGGGAAAATGGATCGATATAAATAAAACTTGAGTACCAAAAAGATTATAATTAACATATAAGTGATTTTTTATACCAAGACAACTTTTAGACGCAATGATCGGGAAAATGGATCGATATAAATAAAACTTGAGTACCAAAAAGATTATAATTAACATATAAGTGATTTTTTATACCAAGACAACTTTTAGACGCAATGATCGGGAAAATGGATCGATATAAATAAAACTTGAGTACCAAAAGATTATAATTAACATATAAGTGATTTTTTATACCAAGACAACTTTTAACGCAATGATCGGGAAAATGGATCGATATAAATAAAACTTGAGTACCAAAAAGATTATAATTAACATATAAGTACCAAGACAACTTTTAGACGCAATGATCGGAAAATGGATCGATATAAATAAAACTTGAGTACCAAAAGATTATAATTAACATATAAGTGATTTTTTATACCAAGACAACTTTTAGACGCAATGATCGGAAAATGGATCGATATAAATAAAACTTGAGTACCAAAAAGATTATAATTAACATATAAGTGATTTTTTATACCAAGACAACTTTTAGACGCAATGATCGGGAAAATGGATCGATATAAATAAAACTTGAGTACCAAACAGATTATAATTAACATATAAGTGATTTTTTATACCAAGACAACTTTTAGACGCAATGATCGGGAAAATGGATCGATATAAATAAAACTTGAGTACCAAAAAGATTATAATTAACATATAAGTGATTTTTTATACCAAGACAACTTTTAGACGCAATGATCGGAAAATGGATCGATATAAATAAAACTTGAGTACCAAAAGATTATAATTAACATATAAGTGATTTTTTATACCAAGACAACTTTTAGACGCAATGATCGGGAAAATGGATCGATATAAATAAAACTTGAGTACCAAACAGATTATAATTAACATATAAGTGATTTTTTATACCAAGACAACTTTTAGACGCAATGATCGGGAAAATGGATCGATATAAATAAAACTTGAGTACCAAACAGATTATAATTAACATATAAGTGATTTTTTATACCAACTTTTTAGACGCAATGATCGGAAAATGGATCGATATAAATAAAACTTGAGTACCAAAAAGATTATAATTAACATATAAGTGATTTTTTATACCAAGACAACTTTTAGACGCAATGATCGGGAAAATGGATCGATATAAATAAAACTTGAGTACCAAACAGATTATAATTAACATATAAGTGATTTTTTATACCAAGACAACTTTTAGACGCAATGATCGGGAAAATGGATCGATATAAATAAAACTTGAGTACCAAAAAGATTATAATTAACATATAAGTGATTTTTTATACCAAGACAACTTTTAGACGCAATGATCGGGAAAATGGATCGATATAAATAAAACTTGAGTACCAAAAAGATTATAATTAACATATAAGTGATTTTTATACCAAGACAACTTTTAGACGCAATGATCGGGAAAATGGATCGATATAAATAAAACTTGAGTACCAAAAAGATTATAATTAACATATAAGTGACCAAGACAACTTTTAGACGCAATGATCGGAAAATGGATCGATATAAATAAAACTTGAGTACCAAAAGATTATAATTAACATATAAGTGATTTTTTATACCAAGACAACTTTTAGACGCAATGATCGGGAAAATGGATCGATATAAATAAAACTTGAGTACCAAAAGATTATAATTAACATATAAGTGATTTTTTATACCAAGACAACTTTTAGACGCAATGATCGGGAAAATGGATCGATATAAATAAAACTTGAGTACCAAAAAGATTATAATTAACATATAAGTGATTTTTTATACCAAGACAACTTTTAGACGCAATGATCGGAAAATGGATCGATATAAATAAAACTTGAGTACCAAAAGATTATAATTAACATATAAGTGATTTTTTATACCAAGACAACTTTTAGACGCAATGATCGGGAAAATGGATCGATATAAATAAAACTTGAGTACCAAAAGATTATAATTAACATATAAGTGATTTTTTATACCAAGACAACTTTTAGACGCAATGATCGGGAAAATGGATCGATATAAATAAAACTTGAGTACCAAACAGATTATAATTAACATATAAGTGATTTTTTATACCAAGACAACTTTTAGACGCAATGATCGGAAAATGGATCGATATAAATAAAACTTGAGTACCAAAAAGATTATAATTAACATATAAGTGATTTTTTATACCAAGACAACTTTTAGACGCAATGATCGGGAAAATGGATCGATATAAATAAAACTTGAGTACCAAAAGATTATAATTAACATATAAGTGATTTTTTATACCAAGACAACTTTTAGACGCAATGATCGGGAAAATGGATCGATATAAATAAAACTTGAGTACCAAAAAGATTATAATTAACATATAAGTGATTTTTTTATACCAAGACAACTTTTAGACGCAATGATCGGGAAAATGGATCGATATAAATAAAACTTGAGTACCAAAAAGATTATAATTAACATATAAGTGATTTTTTATACCAAGACAACTTTTAGACGCAATGATCGGAAAATGGATCGATATAAATAAAACTTGAGTACCAAACAGATTATAATTAACATATAAGTGATTTTTTATACCAAGACAACTTTTAGACGCAATGATCGGGAAAATGGATCGATATAAATAAAACTTGAGTACCAAAAAGATTATAATTAACATATAAGTGATTTTTTATACCAAGACAACTTTTAGACGCAATGATCGGGAAAATGGATCGATATAAATAAAACTTGAGTACCAAAAGATTATAATTAACATATAAGTGATTTTTTATACCAAGACAACTTTTAGACGCAATGATCGGAAAATGGATCGATATAAATAAAACTTGAGTACCAAAAAGATTATAATTAACATATAAGTGACCAAGACAACTTTTAGACGCAATGATCGGGAAAATGGATCGATATAAATAAAACTTGAGTACCAAAAGATTATAATTAACATATAAGTGATTTTTTATACCAAGACAACTTTTAGACGCAATGATCGGGAAAATGGATCGATATAAATAAAACTTGAGTACCAAAAAGATTATAATTAACATATAAGTGATTTTTTATACCAAGACAACTTTTAGACGCAATGATCGGGAAAATGGATCGATATAAATAAAACTTGAGTACCAAACAGATTATAATTAACATATAAGTGATTTTTTATACCAAGACAACTTTTAGACGCAATGATCGGGAAAATGGATCGATATAAATAAAACTTGAGTACCAAAAAGATTATAATTAACATATAAGTGATTTTTTATACCAAGACAACTTTTAGACGCAATGATCGGGAAAATGGATCGATATAAATAAAACTTGAGTACCAAAAAGATTATAATTAACATATAAGTGATTTTTATACCAAGACAACTTTTAGACGCAATGATCGGAAAAATGGATCGATATAAATAAAACTTGAGTACCAAACAGATTATAATTAACATATAAGTGATTTTTTATACCAAGACAACTTTTAGACGCAATGATCGGAAAATGGATCGATATAAATAAAACTTGAGTACCAAAAAGATTATAATTAACATATAAGTGATTTTTTATACCAAGACAACTTTTAGACGCAATGATCGGGAAAATGGATCGATATAAATAAAACTTGAGTACCAAAAAGATTATAATTAACATATAAGTGATTTTTTATACCAAGACAACTTTTAGACGCAATGATCGGGAAAATGGATCGATATAAATAAAACTTGAGTACCAAAAGATTATAATTAACATATAAGTGATTTTTTATACCAAGACAACTTTTAGACGCAATGATCGGGAAAATGGATCGATATAAATAAAACTTGAGTACCAAAAAGATTATAATTAACATATAAGTGACCAAGACAACTTTTAGACGCAATGATCGGGAAAATGGATCGATATAAATAAAACTTGAGTACCAAAAGATTATAATTAACATATAAGTGATTTTTTATACCAAGACAACTTTTAGACGCAATGATCGGGAAAATGGATCGATATAAATAAAACTTGAGTACCAAAAAGATTATAATTAACATATAAGTGATTTTTTATACCAAGACAACTTTTAGACGCAATGATCGGGAAAATGGATCGATATAAATAAAACTTGAGTACCAAACAGATTATAATTAACATATAAGTGATTTTATACCAAGACAACTTTTAGACGCAATGATCGGGAAAATGGATCGATATAAATAAAACTTGAGTACCAAAAGATTATAATTAACATATAAGTGATTTTTTATACCAAGACAACTTTTAGACGCAATGATCGGGAAAATGGATCGATATAAATAAAACTTGAGTACCAAAAGATTATAATTAACATATAAGTGATTTTTTATACCAAGACAACTTTTAGACGCAATGATCGGGAAAATGGATCGATATAAATAAAACTTGAGTACCAAACAGATTATAATTAACATATAAGTGATTTTTTATACCAAGACAACTTTTAGACGCAATGATCGGGAAAATGGATCGATATAAATAAAACTTGAGTACCAAAAGATTATAATTAACATATAAGTGATTTTTTATACCAACTTTTAGACGCAATGATCGGAAAATGGATCGATATAAATAAAACTTGAGTACCAAAAAGATTATAATTAACATATAAGTGATTTTTTATACCAAGACAACTTTTAGACGCAATGATCGGAAAATGGATCGATATAAATAAAACTTGAGTACCAAAAAGATTATAATTAACATATAAGTGATTTTTTATACCAAGACAACTTTTAGACGCAATGATCGGGAAAATGGATCGATATAAATAAAACTTGAGTACCAAAAAGATTATAATTAACATATAAGTGATTTTTTATACCAAGACAACTTTTAGACGCAATGATCGGAAAATGGATCGATATAAATAAAACTTGAGTACCAAAAAGATTATAATTAACATATAAGTGATTTTTTATACCAAGACAACTTTTAGACGCAATGATCGGAAAATGGATCGATATAAATAAAACTTGAGTACCAAAAAGATTATAATTAACATATAAGTGATTTTTTATACCAAGACAACTTTTAGACGCAATGATCGGGAAAATGGATCGATATAAATAAAACTTGAGTACCAAAAAGATTATAATTAACATATAAGTGATTTTTTATACCAAGACAACTTTTAGACGCAATGATCGGGAAAATGGATCGATATAAATAAAACTTGAGTACCAAAAAGATTATAATTAACATATAAGTGATTTTTTATACCAAGACAACTTTTAGACGCAATGATCGGGAAAATGGATCGATATAAATAAAACTTGAGTACCAAAAGATTATAATTAACATATAAGTATTTAAGACAACTTTTAGACGCAATGATCGGAAAATGGATCGATATAAATAAAACTTGAGTACCAAAAGATTATAATTAACATATAAGTGATTTTTTATACCAAGACAACTTTTAGACGCAATGATCGGGAAAATGGATCGATATAAATAAAACTTGAGTACCAAAAGATTATAATTAACATATAAGTGATTTTTTATACCAAGACAACTTTTAGACGCAATGATCGGGAAAATGGATCGATATAAATAAAACTTGAGTACCAAACAGATTATAATTAACATATAAGTGATTTTTTATACCAAGACAACTTTTAGACGCAATGATCGGAAAATGGATCGATATAAATAAAACTTGAGTACCAAAAAGATTATAATTAACATATAAGTGATTTTTTATACCAAGACAACTTTTAGACGCAATGATCGGGAAAATGGATCGATATAAATAAAACTTGAGTACCAAAAGATTATAATTAACATATAAGTGATTTTTTATACCAAGACAACTTTTAGACGCAATGATCGGAAAAAGGATCGATATAAATAAAACTTGAGTACCAAAAGATTATAATTAACATATAAGTGATTTTTTATACCAAGACAACTTTTAGACGCAATGATCGGGAAAATGGATCGATATAAATAAAACTTGAGTACCAAACAGATTATAATTAACATATAAGTGATTTTTTATACCAACTTTTAGACGCAATGATCGGGAAAATGGATCGATATAAATAAAACTTGAGTACCAAAAAGATTATAATTAACATATAAGTGATTTTTTATACCAAGACAACTTTTAGACGCAATGATCGGGAAAATGGATCGATATAAATAAAACTTGAGTACCAAACAGATTATAATTAACATATAAGTGATTTTTTATACAAAGACAACTTTTAGACGCAATGATCGGGAAAATGGATCGATATAAATAAAACTTGAGTACCAAACAGATTATAATTAACATATAAGTGATTTTTTATACCAAGACAACTTTTAGACGCAATGATCGGGAAAATGGATCGATATAAATAAAACTTGAGTACCAAAAAGATTATAATTAACATATAAGTGATTTTTTTATACCAAGACAACTTTTAGACGCAATGATCGGGAAAATGGATCGATATAAATAAAACTTGAGTACCAAAAAGATTATAATTAACATATAAGTGATTTTTTATACCAAGACAACTTTTAGACGCAATGATCGGGAAAATGGATCGATATAAATAAAACTTAAGTACCAAAAAGATTATAATTAACATATAAGTGATTTTTTATACCAAGACAACTTTTAGACGCAATGATCGGGAAAATGGATCGATATAAATAAAACTTGAGTACCAAAAAGATTATAATTAACATATAAGTGATTTTTTATACCAAGACAACTTTTAGACGCAATGATCGGGAAAATGGATCGATATAAATAAAACTTGAGTACCAAACAGATTATAATTAACATATAAGTGATTTTTTATACCAAGACAACTTTTAGACGCAATGATCGGGAAAATGGATCGATATAAATAAAACTTGAGTACCAAACAGATTATAATTAACATATAAGTGATTTTTTATACCAAGACAACTTTTAAACGCAATGATCGGGAAAATGGATCGATATAAATAAAACTTGAGTACCAAAAGATTATAATTAACATATAAGTGATTTTTTATACCAAGACAACTTTTAGACGCAATGATCGGAAAATGGATCGATATAAATAAAACTTGAGTACCAAAAAGATTATAATTAACATATAAGTGATTTTTTATATCAAACTTTTAGACGCAATGATCGGGAAAATGGATCGATATAAATAAAACTTGAGTACCAAAAAGATTATAATTAACATATAAGTGATTTTTTATACCAAGACAACTTTTAGACGCAATGATCGGGAAAATGGATCGATATAAATAAAACTTGAGTACCAAACAGATTATAATTAACATATAAGTGATTTTTTATACCAAGACAACTTTTAGACGCAATGATCGGGAAAATGGATCGATATAAATAAAACTTGAGTACCAAACAGATTATAATTAACATATAAGTGATTTTTTATACCAAGACAACTTTTAGACGCAATGATCGGGAAAATGGATCGATATAAATAAAACTTGAGTACCAAAAAGATTATAATTAACATATAAGTGATTTTTTATACCAAGACAACTTTTAGACGCAATGATCGGGAAAATGGATCGATATAAATAAAACTTGAGTACCAAAAAGATTATAATTAACATATAAGTGATTTTTTATACCAAGACAACTTTTAGACGCAATGATCGGAAAATGGATCGATATAAATAAAACTTGAGTACCAAACAGATTATAATTAACATATAAGTGATTTTTTTATACCAAGACAACTTTTAGACGCAATGATCGGGAAAATGGATCGATATAAATAAAACTTGAGTACCAAAAGATTATAATTAACATATAAGTGATTTTTTTATACCAAGACAACTTTTAGACGCAATGATCGGGAAAATGGATCGATATAAATAAAACTTGAGTACCAAAAGATTATAATTAACATATAAGTGATTTTTTATACCAAGACAACTTTTAGACGCAATGATCGGGAAAATTGGATCGATATAAATAAAACTTGAGTACCAAACAGATTATAATTAACATATAAGTGATTTTTTTATAAGACAACTTTTAGACGCAATGATCGGGAAAATGGATCGATATAAATAAAACTTGAGTACCAAAAAGATTATAATTAACATATAAGTGATTTTTTATACCAAGACAACTTTTAGACGCAATGATCGGGAAAATGGATCGATATAAATAAAACTTGAGTACCAAACAGATTATAATTAACATATAAGTGACTTTTTATATCAACTTTTAGACGCAATGATCGGGAAAATGGATCGATATAAATAAAACTTGAGTACCAAAAAGATTATAATTAACATATAAGTGATTTTTTATACCAAGACAACTTTTAGACGCAATGATCGGGAAAATGGATCGATATAAATAAAACTTGAGTACCAAACAGATTATAATTAACATATAAGTGATTTTTTATACCAAGACAACTTTTAGACGCAATGATCGGGAAAATGGATCGATATAAATAAAACTTGAGTACCAAACAGATTATAATTAACATATAAGTGATTTTTTATACCAAGACAACTTTTAGACGCAATGATCGGGAAAATGGATCGATATAAATAAAACTTGAGTACCAAAAAGATTATAATTAACATATAAGTGATTTTTTTATACCAAGACAACTTTTAGACGCAATGATCGGGAAAATGGATCGATATAAATAAAACTTGAGTACCAAAAAGATTATAATTAACATATAAGTGATTTTTTATACCAAGACAACTTTTAGACGTAATGATCGGGAAAGTGGGTCGATATAAAAAAAACTTGAGTACCTAAAAGATCATAATTAACATATAAGTGATTTTTTATACCACGACAACTTTTAAACACAATGATCAGGAAAATGGATCGATATAAGTAAAACTTGAGTACCAAAAAGATCATAATTAACATATAAGTACCAAGGCAACTTTTAGATAAAATGATCGGGAAAATGGATCGATATAAATAAAACTTGAGTACCGAAAAGATCATAATTAACATATCAGTGATTTTTTATACCAAGGCAACTTTTAGACGCAATGATCGGGAAAATGGATCGATATAAATAAAACTTGTACCAAAAAGATTATAATTAACATATAAGTGATTTTTTATACCAAGACAACTTTTAAACGCAATGATCGGGAAAATGGATCGATATAAATAAAACTTAAGTACCAAACAGATTATAATTATCATATAAGTGAT
>JAKKIB010000153.1:0-140508 GCA_023089585.1 Melophagus ovinus
AATTAACATATAAGTGATTTTTTATACCAAGACAACTTTTAGACGCAATGATCGGGAAAATGGGTCGATATAAAAAAAACTTGAGTACCTAAAAGATCATAATTAACATATAAGTGATTTTTTATACCAAGACAACTTTTAAACGCAATGATCGGGAAAATGGATCGATATAAATAAAACTTGTACCAAAAAGATTATAATTAACATATAAGTACCAAAGCAACTTTTAGACGCAATGATCGGGAAAATGGATCGATATAAATAAAACTTGAGTACCAAAAAGATTATAATTAACATATAAGTGATTTTTTATACCAAGACAACTTTTAGACGCAATGATCGGAAAATGGATCGATATAAATAAAACTTGTACCAACAAGATTATAATTAACATATAAGTGATTTTTTATACCAAGACAACTTTTAGACGCAATGATCGGGAAAATGGATCGATATAAATAAAAACTTGAGTACCAAACAGATTATAATTAACATATAAGTGATTTTTTATACCAAGACAACTTTTAGACGCAATGATCGGAAAATGGATCGATATAAATAAAACTTGATACCAAAAAGATTATAATTAACATATAAGTGATTTTTTATACCAAGACAACTTTTAGACGCAATGATCGGGAAAATGGATCGATATAAAAAAACTTGAGTACCAAACAGATTATAATTAACATATAAGTGATTTTTTTATACCAAGACAACTTTTAGACGCAATGATCGGGAAAATGGATCGATATAAATAAAACTTGAGTACCAAACAGATTATAATTAACATATAAGTGATTTTTTATACCAAGACAACTTTTAGACGCAATGATCGGGAAATGGATCGATATAAATAAAACTTGAGTACCAAACAGATTATAATTAACATATAAGTGATTTTTTTATCAACTTTTAGACGCAATGATCGGAAAATGGATCGATATAAATAAAACTTGAGTACCAAAAAAGATTATAATTAACACATAAGTGATTTTTTATACCAAGAAAACTTTTAGACGCAATGATCGGGAAAATGGATCGATATAAATAAAACTTGAGTACCAAACAGATTATAATTAACATATAAGTGATTTTTTATACCAAGACAACTTTTAGACGCAATGATCGGGAAAATGGATCGATATAAAATAAAACTTGAGTACCAAAAAGATTATAATTAACATATAAGTGATTTTTTATACCAAGACAACTTTTAGACGCAATGATCGGGAAAATGGATCGATATAAATAAAACTTGATACCAAAAAGAATAATTAACATATAAGTGATTTTTATACCAAGACAACTTTTAGACGCAATGATCGAGAAAATGGGTCTATATAAATAAAACTTGAGTACCAAAAAGATTATAATTAACATATAAGTGATTTTTTATACCAAGACAACTTTTAGAAGCAATGATCGGGAAAATGGATCGATATAAATAAAACTTGAGTACCAAACAGATTATAATTAACATATAAGTGATTTTTTATACCAAGACAACTTTTAGACGCAATGATCGGGAAAATGGATCGATATAAATAAAACTTGAGTACCAAAAAGATTATAATTAACATATAAGTGATTTTTTATACCAAGACTTTTAGACGCAATGATCGGAAAATGGATCGATATAAATAAAACTTGAGTACCAAAGATAATTCATTATAATTAATACCAAGACAACTTTTAGACGCAATGATCGGGAAAATGGATCGATATAAATAAAACGAAGTACCAAAAAGATTATAATTAACATATAAGTGATTTTTTATACCAAGACAACTTTTAGACGCAATGATCGGGAAAATGGATCGATATAAATAAAACTTGAGTACCAAACAGATTATAATTAACATATAAGTGATTTTTTATACCAAGACAACTTTTAGACGCAATGATCGGGAAAATGGATCGATATAAATAAAACTTGAGTACCAAAAAGATTATAATTAACATATAAGTGATTTTTTATACCAAGACAACTTTTAGACGCAATGATCGGGAAATGGATCGATATAAATAAAACTTGAGTACCAAACAGATTATAATTAACATATAAGTGATTTTTTTATACCAAGACAACTTTTAGACGCAATGATCGGGAAAATGGATCGATATAAATAAAACTTGAGTACCAAAAAGATTATAATTAACATATAAGTGATTTTTCTATACCAAGACAACTTTTAGACGCAATGATCAGGAAAATGGATCGATATAAAAAAAACTTGAGTACCAAAAGATTATAATTAACATATAAGTGATTTTTTATACCAAGACAACTTTTAGACGCAATGATCGGGAAAATGGATCGATATAAATAAAACTTGAGTACCAAAAAGATTATAATTAACATATAAGTGATTTTTAGTGACAACTTTTAGACGCAATGATCGGGAAAATGGATCGATATAAATAAAACTTGAGTACCAAAAGATTATAATTAACATATAAGTGATTTTTTATACCAAGACAACTTTTAGACGCAATGATCGGGAAAATGGATCGATATAAATAAAACTTGAGTACCAAACAGATTATAATTAACATATAAGTGATTTTTTATACCAAGACAACTTTTAGACGCAATGATCGGAAAATGGATCGATATAAATAAAACTTGAGTACCAAACAGATTATAATTAACATATAAGTGATTTTTTTATACCAAGACAACTTTAGACGCAATGATCGGGAAAATGGATCGATATAAATAAAACTTGAGTACCAAAAAGATTATAATTAACATATAAGTGATTTTTTATACCAAGACAACTTTTAGACGCAATGATCGGAAAATGGATCGATATAAATAAAACTTGAGTACCAAAAAGATTATAATTAACATATAAGTGATTTTTATACCAAGACAACTTTTAGACGCAATGATCGGAAAATGGATCGATATAAATAAAACTTGAGTACCAAAAGATTATAATTAACATATAAGTGATTTTTTATACCAAGACAACTTTTAGACGCAATGATCGGGAAAATGGATCGATATAAATAAAACTTGAGTACCAAACAGATTATAATTAACATATAAGTGATTTTTTATACAACTTTTTAGACGCAATGATCGGGAAAATGGATCGATATAAATAAAACTTGAGTACCAAAAGATTATAATTAACATATAAGTGATTTTTTATACCAAGACAACTTTTAGACGCAATGATCGGGAAAATGGATCGATATAAAAAAACTTGAGTACCAAAAAGATTATAATTAACATATAAGTGATTTTTTATACCAAGACAACTTTTAGACGCAATGATCGGGAAAATGGATCGATATAAATAAAACTTGAGTACCAAAAAGATTATAATTAACATATAGTGTACCAAGACAACTTTTAGACGCAATGATCGGGAAAATGGATCGATATAAATAAAACTTGAGTACCAAAAGATTATAATTAACATATAAGTGATTTTTTATACCAAGAAAACTTTAGACGCAATGATCGGGAAAATGGATCGATATAAATAAAACTTGAGTACCAAACAGATTATAATTAACATATAAGTGATTTTTTATACCAAGACAACTTTTAGACGCAATGATCGGAAAATGGATCGATATAAATAAAACTTGAGTACCAAAAAGATTATAATTAACATATAAGTGATTTTTTATACCAAGACAACTTTTAGACGCAATGATTGAGAAAATGGATCGATATAAATAAAACTTGAGTACCAAACAGATTATAATTAACATATAAGTGATTTTTTTATACCAAGACAACTTTTAGACGCAATGATCGGGAAAATGGATCGATATAAATAAAACTTGAGTACCAAACAGATTATAATTAACATATAAGTGATTTTTTATACCAAGACAACTTTTAGACGCAATGATTGCGAAAATGGATCGATATAAATAAAACTTGAGTACCAAAAAGATTATAATTAACATATAAGTGATTTTTTATACCAAGACAACTTTTAGACGCAATGATCGGGAAAATGGATCGATATAAATAAAACTTGAGTACCAAACAGATTATAATTAACATATAAGTGATTTTTTATACCAAGACAACTTTTAGACGCAATGATCGGAAAATGGATCGATATAAATAAAACTTGAGTACCAAACAGATTATAATTAACATATAAGTGATTTTTTATACCAAGACAACTTTTAGACGCAATGATCGGGAAATGGATCGATATAAATAAAACTTGAGTACCAAAAAGATTATAATTAACATATAAGTGATTTTTTTTATACCAAGACAACTTTTAGACGCAATGATCGGGAAAATGGATCGATATAAATAAAACTTGAGTACCAAAAAGATTATAATTAACATATAAGTGATTTTTTATACCAAGACAACTTTTAGACGCAATGATCGGGTAAATGGATCGATATAAATGAAACTTGAGTACCAAACAGATTATAATTAACATATAAGTGATTTTTTATACCAAGACAACTTTTAGACGCAATGATCGGGAAAATGGATCGATATAAATAAAACTTGAGTACCAAACAGATTATAATTAACATATAAGTGATTTTTATACCAAGACAACTTTTAGACGCAATGATCGGAAAATGGATCGATATAAATAAAACTTGAGTACCAAACAGATTATAATTAACATATAAGTGATTTTTTATACCAAGACAACTTTTAGACGCAATGATCGGGAAATGGATCGATATAAATAAAACTTGAGTACCAAAAAGATTATAATTAACATATAAGTGATTTTTTTATACCAAGACAACTTTTAGACGCAATGATCGGAAAATGGATCGATATAAATAAAACTTGAGTACCAAAAAGATTATAATTAACATATAAGTGATTTTTTTATACCAAGACAACTTTTAGACGCAATGATCGGAAAATGGATCGATATAAATAAAACTTGAGTACCAAACAGATTATAATTAACATATAAGTGATTTTTTATACCAAGACAACTTTTAACGCAATGATCGGGAAAATGGATCGATATAAATAAAACTTGAGTACCAAAAAGATTATAATTAACATATAAGTGATTTTTTTATACCAAGACAACTTTTACGCAATGATCGGAAAATGGATCGATATAAATAAAACTTGAGTACCAAACAATTATAATTAACATATAAGTGATTTTTTATACCAAGACAACTTTTAGACGCAATGATCGGGAAAATGGATCGATATAAATAAAACTTGAGTACCAAAAAGATTATAATTAACATATAAGTGATTTTTTTATACCAAGACAACTTTTAGACGCAATGATCGGGAAAATGGATCGATATAAATAAAACTTGAGTACCAAAAGATTATAATTAACATATAAGTGATTTTTTATACCAAGACAACTTTTAGACGCAATGATCGGGAAAATGGATCGATATAAATAAAACTTGAGTACCAAAAAGATTATAATTAACATATAAGTGATTTTTTATACCAAGACAACTTTTAGACGCAATGATCGGGAAAATGGATCGATATAAATAAAACTTGAGTACCAAAAAGATTATAATTAACATATAAGTGATTTTTTATACCAAGACAACTTTTAGACGCAATGATCGGAAAATGGATCGATATAAATAAAACTTGAGTACCAAACAGATTATAATTAACATATAAGTGATTTTTTATATCAATTTTAGACGCAATGATCGGGAAAATGGATCGATATAAATAAAACTTGAGTACCAAAAAGATTATAATTAACATATAAGTGATTTTTTATACCAAGACAACTTTTAGACGCAATGATCGGGAAAATGGATCGATATAAATAAAACTTGAGTACCAAACAGATTATAATTAACATATAAGTGATTTTTTATACCAAGACAACTTTTAGACGCAATGATCGGGAAAATGGATCGATATAAATAAAACTTGAGTACCAAAAGATTATAATTAACATATAAGTTTTTTTTTATACCAAGACAACTTTTAGACGCAATGATCGGGAAAATGGATCGATATAAATAAAACTTGAGTACCAAAAAGATTATAATTAACATATAAGTGATTTTTTTATACCAAGACAACTTTTAGACGCAATGATCGGGAAAATGGATCGATATAAATAAAACTTGAGTACCAAAAAGATTATAATTAACATATAAGTGTTTTTTATACCAGACAACTTTTAGACGCAATGATCGGAAAATGGATCGATATAAATAAAACTTGAGTACCAAAAAGATTATAATTAACATATAAGTGATTTTTTATACCAAGACAACTTTTAGACGCAATGATCGGGAAAATGGATCGATATAAATAAAACTTGAGTACCAAAAAGATTATAATTAACATATAAGTGATTTTTTATACCAAGACAACTTTTAGACGCAATGATCGGGAAAATGGATCGATATAAATAAAACTTGAGTACCAAACAGATTATAATTAACATATAAGTGATTTTTTATACCAAGACAACTTTTAGACGCAATGATCGGGAAAATGGATCGATATAAATAAAACTTGAGTACCAAACAGATTATAATTAACATATAAGTGATTTTTTAATACCAACTTTTAGACGCAATGATCGGAAAATGGATCGATATAAATAAAACTTGAGTACCAAAAAGATTATAATTAACATATAAGTGATTTTTTATACCAAGACAACTTTTAGACGCAATGATCGGAAAATGGATCGATATAAATAAAACTTGAGTACCAAACAGATTATAATTAACATATAAGTGATTTTTTATACCAAGACAACTTTTAGACGCAATGATCGGGAAAATGGATCGATATAAATAAAACTTGAGTACCAAACAGATTATAATTAACATATAAGTGATTTTTTATACCAAGACAACTTTTAGACGCAATGATCGGGAAAATGGATCGATATAAATAAAACTTGAGTACCAAAAAGATTATAATTAACATATAAGTGATTTTTATACCAAGACAACTTTTAGACGCAATGATCGGGAAAATGGATCGATATAAATAAAACTTGAGTACCAAAAAGATTATAATTAACATATAAGTGATTTTTATACCAAGACAACTTTTAGACGCAATGATCGGAAAATGGATCGATATAAATAAAACTTGAGTACCAAAAAGATTATAATTAACATATAAGTGATTTTTTATACCAAGACAACTTTTAGACGCAATGATCGGGAAAATGGATCGATATAAATAAAACTTGAGTACCAAACAGATTATAATTAACATATAAGTGATTTTTTATACCAAGACAACTTTTAGACGCAATGATCGGAAAATGGATCGATATAAATAAAACTTGAGTACCAAAAAGATTATAATTAACATATAAGTGATTTTTTATACCAAGACAACTTTTAGACGCAATGATCGGAAAATGGATCGATATAAATAAAACTTGAGTACCAAAAGATTATAATTAACATATAAGTGATTTTTTATACCAAGACAACTTTTAGACGCAATGATCGGGAAAATGGATCGATATAAATAAAACTTGAGTACCAAAAAGATTATAATTAACATATAAGTGATTTTTTATACCAAGACAACTTTTAGACGCAATGATCGGGAAAATGGATCGATATAAATAAAACTTGAGTACCAAACAGATTATAATTAACATATAAGTGATTTTTTATACCAAGACAACTTTTAGACGCAATGATCGGAAAATGGATCGATATAAATAAAACTTGAGTACCAAAAAGATTATAATTAACATATAAGTGATTTTTTATACCAAGACAACTTTTAGACGCAATGATCGGGAAAATGGATCGATATAAATAAAACTTGAGTACCAAAAGATTATAATTAACATATAAGTGATTTTTTATACCAAGACAACTTTTAGACGCAATGATCGGAAAATGGATCGATATAAATAAAACTTGAGTACCAAACAGATTATAATTAACATATAAGTGATTTTTTATACCAACTTTTAGACGCAATGATCGGAAAATGGATCGATATAAATAAAACTTGAGTACCAAAAAGATTATAATTAACATATAAGTGATTTTTTATACCAAGACAACTTTTAGACGCAATGATCGGAAAATGGATCGATATAAATAAAACTTGAGTACCAAAAGATTATAATTAACATATAAGTGATTTTTTATACCAAGACAACTTTTAGACGCAATGATCGGGAAAATGGATCGATATAAATAAAACTTGAGTACCAAAAAGATTATAATTAACATATAAGTGATTTTTTATACCAAGACAACTTTTAGACGCAATGATCGGGAAAATGGATCGATATAAATAAAACTTGAGTACCAAACAGATTATAATTAACATATAAGTGATTTTTTATACCAACAACTTTTAGACGCAATGATCGGGAAAATGGATCGATATAAATAAAACTTGAGTACCAAAAAGATTATAATTAACATATAAGTGATTTTTATACCAAGACAACTTTTAGACGCAATGATCGGGAAAATGGATCGATATAAATAAAACTTGAGTACCAAAAAGATTATAATTAACATATAAGTGATTTTTTATACCAAGACAACTTTTAGACGCAATGATCGGAAAAATGGATCGATATAAATAAAACTTGAGTACCAAACAGATTATAATTAACATATAAGTGATTTTTTATACCAAGACAACTTTTAGACGCAATGATCGGAAAATGGATCGATATAAATAAAACTTGAGTACCAAAAAGATTATAATTAACATATAAGTGATTTTTTATACCAAGACAACTTTTAGACGCAATGATCGGGAAAATGGATCGATATAAATAAAACTTGAGTACCAAACAGATTATAATTAACATATAAGTGATTTTTTATACCAAGACAACTTTTAGACGCAATGATCGGAAAATGGATCGATATAAATAAAACTTGAGTACCAAACAGATTATAATTAACATATAAGTGATTTTTTTATACCAAGACAACTTTTAGACGCAATGATCGGGAAAATGGATCGATATAAATAAAACTTGAGTACCAACAGATTATAATTAACATATAAGTGATTTTTTATACCAAGACAACTTTTAGACGCAATGATCGGGAAATGGATCGATATAAATAAAACTTGAGTACCAAAAAGATTATAATTAACATATAAGTGATTTTTTATACCAAGACAACTTTTAGACGCAATGATCGGGAAAATGGATCGATATAAATAAAACTTGAGTACCAAACAGATTATAATTAACATATAAGTGATTTTTTATACCAAGAAACTTTTAGACGCAATGATCGGGAAAATGGATCGATATAAATAAAACTTGAGTACCAAAAAGATTATAATTAACATATAAGTGATTTTTTATACCAAGACAACTTTTAGACGCAATGATCGGGAAAATGGATCGATATAAATAAAACTTGATTACCAAAAATATTATAATTAACATATAAGTGATTTTTTTATACCAAGACAACTTTTAGACGCAATGATCGGGAAAATGGATCGATATAAATAAAACTTGAGTACCAAAAGATTATAATTAACATATAAGTGATTTTTTATACCAAGACAACTTTTAGACGCAATGATCGGGAAAATGGATCGATATAAATAAAACTTGAGTACCAAAAGATTATAATTAACATATAAGTGATTTTTATACCAAGACAACTTTTAGACGCAATGATCGGGAAAATGGATCGATATAAATAAAACTTGAGTACCAAAAAGATTATAATTAACATATAAGTGATTTTTTATACCAAGACAACTTTTAGACGCAATGATCGGGAAAATGGATCGATATAAATAAAACTTGAGTACCAAACAGATTATAATTAACATATAAGTGATTTTTTTATACCAAGACAACTTTTAGACGCAATGATCGGGAAAATGGATCGATATAAATAAAACTTGAGTACCAAACAGATTATAATTAACATATAAGTGATTTTTTTATACCAAGACAACTTTTAGACGCAATGATCGGGAAAATGGATCGATATAAATAAAACTTGAGTACCAAAAAGATTATAATTAACATATAAGTGATTTTTTATACCAAGACAACTTTTAGACGCAATGATCGGGAAAATGGATCGATATAAATAAAACTTGAGTACCAAACAGATTATAATTAACATATAAGTGATTTTTTATACCAAGACAACTTTTAGACGCAATGATCGGAAAATGGATCGATATAAATAAAACTTGAGTACCAAACAGATTATAATTAACATATAAGTGATTTTTTATACCAAGACAACTTTTAGACGCAATGATCGGGAAAATGGATCGATATAAATAAAACTTGAGTACCAAACAGATTATAATTAACATATAAGTGATTTTTTATACCAAGACAACTTTTAGACGCAATGATCGGAAAATGGATCGATATAAATAAAACTTGAGTACCAAACAGATTATAATTAACATATAAGTGATTTTTTATACCAAGACAACTTTTAGACGCAATGATCGGGAAAATGGATCGATATAAATAAAACTTGAGTACCAAAAAGACTATAATTAACATATAAGTGATTTTTTATACCAAGACAACTTTTAGACGCAATGATCGGGAAAATGGATCGATATAAATAAAACTTGAGTACCAAAAGATTATAATTAACATATAAGTGATTTTTTATACCAAGACAACTTTTAGACGCAATGATCGGGAAAATGGATCGATATAAATAAAACTTGAGTACCAAAAGATTATAATTAACATATAAGTGATTTTTTATACCAAGACAACTTTTAGACGCAATGATCGGGAAAATGGATCGATATAAATAAAACTTGAGTACCAAACAGATTATAATTAACATATAAGTGATTTTTTATACCAAGACAACTTTTAGACGCAATGATCGGAAAAATGGATCGATATAAATAAAACTTGAGTACCAAACAGATTATAATTAACATATAAGTGATTTTTTATACCAAGACAACTTTTAGACGCAATGATCGGAAAATGGATCGATATAATAAAAACTTGAGTACCAAAAAGATTATAATTAACATATAAGTGATTTTTTTATACACAAGACAACTTTTAGACGCAATGATCGGGAAAATGGATCGATATAAATAAAACTTGAGTACCAAACAGATTATAATTAACATATAAGTGATTTTTTATACCAAGACAACTTTTAGACGCAATGATCGGGAAAATGGATCGATATAAATAAAACTTGAGTACCAAACAGATTATAATTAACATATAAGTGTATTTTTATACCAAGACAACTTTTAGACGCAATGAGGGAAAATGGATCGATATAAATAAAACTTGAGTACCAAACAGATTATAATTAACATATAAGTGATTTTTTATACCAAGACAACTTTTAGACGCAATGATCGGGAAAATGGATCGATATAAATAAAACTTGAGTACCAAACATTATAATTAACATATAAGTGATTTTTTTTACCAAGACAACTTTTAGACGCAATGATCGGAAAATGGATCGATATAAATAAAACTTGAGTACCAAAAAGATTATAATTAACATATAAGTGATTTTTTATACCAAGACAACTTAGACGCAATGATCGGGAAATGGATCGATATAAATAAAACTTGAGTACCAAAAAGATTATAATTAACATATAAGTGATTTTTTATACCAAGACAACTTTTAGACGCAATGATCGGGAAAATGGATCGATATATAATAAAACTTGAGTACCAAACAGATTATAATTAACATATAAGTGATTTTATACCAAGACAACTTTTAGACGCAATGATCGGAAAATGGATCGATATAAATAAAACTTGAGTACCAAACAGATTATAATTAACATATAAGTGATTTTTTATACCAAGACAACTTTTAGACGCAATGATCGGGAAAATGGATCGATATAAATAAAACTTGAGTACCAAAAGATTATAATTAACATATAAGTGATTTTTTATACCAAGACAACTTTTAGACGCAATGATCGGAAAATGGATCGATATAAATAAAACTTGAGTACCAAACAGATTATAATTAACATATAAGTGATTTTTATACCAAGACAACTTTTAGACGCAATGATCGGGAAAATGGATCGATATAAATAAAACTTGAGTACCAAAAAGATTATAATTAACATATAAGTGATTTTTTTATACCAAGACAACTTTTAGACGCAATGATCGGAAAATGGATCGATATAAATAAAACTTGAGTACCAAAAAGATTATAATTAACATATAAGTGATTTTTTTATACCAAGACAACTTTTAGACGCAATGATCGGAAAATGGATCGATATAAATAAAACTTGAGTACCAAAAATTATAATTAACATATAAGTGATTTTTTATACCAAGACAACTTTTAGACGCAATGATCGGGAAATGGATCGATATAAATAAAACTTGAGTACCAAAAGATTATAATTAACATATAAGTGATTTTTTATACCAAGACAACTTTTAGACGCAATGATCGGGAAAATGGATCGATATAAATAAAACTTGAGTACCAAACAGATTATAATTAACATATAAGTGATTTTTTATACCAAGACAACTTTTAGACGCAATGATCGGGAAAATGGATCGATATAAATAAAACTTGAGTACCAAACAGATTATAATTAACATATGAGTGATTTTTTATACCAAGACAACTTTTAGACGCAATGATCGGGAAAATGGATCGATATAAATAAAACTTGAGTACCAAAAAGATTATAATTAACATATAAGTGATTTTTTATACCAAGACAACTTTTAGACGCAATGATCGGGAAAATGGATCGATATAAATAAAACTTGAGTACCAAAAAGATTATAATTAACATATAAGTGATTTTTTATACCAAGACAACTTTTAGACGCAATGATCGGAAAATGGATCGATATAAATAAAACTTGAGTACCAAACAGATTATAATTAACATATAAGTGATTTTTTATACCAAGACAACTTTTAGACGCAATGATCGGGAAAATGGATCGATATAAATAAAACTTGAGTACCAAAAAGATTATAATTAACATATAAGTGATTTTTTATACCAAGACAACTTTTAGACGCAATGATCGGGAAAATGGATCGATATAAATAAAACTTGAGTACCAAAAGATTATAATTAACATATAAGTGATTTTTTATACCAAGACAACTTTTAGACGCAATGATCGGGAAAATGGATCGATATAAATAAAACTTGAGTACCAAAAGATTATAATTAACATATAAGTGATTTTTTTATACCAAGACAACTTTTAGACGCAATGATCGGGAAAATGGATCGATATAAATAAAACTTGAGTACCAAACAGATTATAATTAACATATAAGTGATTTTTTATACCAAGACAACTTTTAGACGCAATGATCGGGAAAATGGATCGATATAAATAAAACTTGAGTACCAAAAGATTATAATTAACATATAAGTGATTTTTTATACCAAGACAACTTTTAGACGCAATGATCGGGAAAATGGATCGATATAAATAAAACTTGAGTACCAAAAAGATTATAATTAACATATAAGTGATTTTTTATACCAAGACAACTTTTAGACGCAATGATCGGGAAAATGGATCGATATAAATAAAACTTGAGTACCAAAAAGATTATAATTAACATATAAGTGATTTTTTTATACCAAGACAACTTTTAGACGCAATGATCGGGAAAATGGATCGATATAAATAAAACTTGAGTACCAAAAGATTATAATTAACATATAAGTGATTTTTTATACCAAGACAACTTTTAGACGCAATGATCGGGAAAATGGATCGATATAAATAAAACTTGAGTACCAAACAGATTATAATTAACATATAAGTGATTTTTTATACCAAGACAACTTTTAGACGCAATGATCGGAAAATGGATCGATATAAATAAAACTTGAGTACCAAACAGATTATAATTAACATATAAGTGATTTTTATACCAAGACAACTTTTAGACGCAATGATCGGAAAATGGATCGATATAAATAAAACTTGAGTACCAAAAAGATTATAATTAACATATAAGTGATTTTTTATACCAAGACAACTTTTAGACGCAATGATCGGGAAAATGGATCGATATAAATAAAACTTGAGTACCAAAAGATTATAATTAACATATAAGTGATTTTTATACCAAGACAACTTTTAGACGCAATGATCGGAAAATGGATCGATATAAATAAAACTTGAGTACCAAAAGATTATAATTAACATATAAGTTTTTTATACCAAGACAACTTTTAGACGCAATGATCGGGAAAATGGATCGATATAAATAAAACTTGAGTACCAAAAAGATTATAATTAACATATAAGTGATTTTTTATACCAAGACAACTTTTAGACGCAATGATCGGGAAAATGGATCGATATAAATAAAACTTGAGTACCAAAAAGATTATAATTAACATATAAGTGATTTTTTATACCAAGACAACTTTTAGACGCAATGATCGGGAAATGGATCGATATAAATAAAACTTGAGTACCAAAAGATTATAATTAACATATAAGTGATTTTTTATACCAAGACAACTTTTAGACGCAATGATCGGGAAAATGGATCGATATAAATAAAACTTGAGTACCAAACAGATTATAATTAACATATAAGTGATTTTTTATACCAAGACAACTTTTAGACGCAATGATCGGGAAAATGGATCGATATAAAATAAAACTTGAGTACCAAAAAAATTATAATTAATTATAATATACCAACAACTTTTAGACGCAATGATCGGGAAAATGGATCGATATAAATAAAACTTGAGTACCAAAAAGATTATAATTAACATATAAGTGATTTTTTATACCAAGACAACTTTTAGACGCAATGATCGGGAAAATGGATCGATATAAATAAAACTTGAGTACCAAACAGATTATAATTAACATATAAGTGATTTTTTATACCAAGACAACTTTTAGACGCAATGATCGGAAAATGGATCGATATAAATAAAACTTGAGTACCAAAACAGATTATAATTAACATATAAGTGATTTTTTTATACCAAGACAACTTTTAGACGCAATGATCGGAAAATGGATCGATATAAATAAAACTTGAGTACCAAACAGATTATAATTAACATATAAGTGATTTTTTATACCAAGACAACTTTTAGACGCAATGATCGGAAAATGGATCGATATAAATAAAACTTGAGTACCAAAAAATTATAATTAACATATAATTTTTGATTTTTTTTACCATTTTAACTTTTTGATCGCAAAAATCGGAAATTATCAATATTACATAAAAGTTTTTTTTAACAAATTTTTTTTAGACTTTTTATTGAGGAAATTTTTGATAAAATAAAAAAAAAAATTAATAATAAAAGATTATAATTTTAATTATAAGTGATTTTTTTACCAAAAAACTTTTTTTAACGCAATGATCGGGAAAAAATGGATCGATATAATAAAAATTGATTACCAAAAAAGATTTTAACATATAAGTGATTTTTTATACCAAGACAACTTTGACGCAATGATCGGGAAAATGGATCGATATAAATAAAACTTGAGTACCAAAAAGATTATAATTAACATATAAGTGATTTTTTATACCAAGACAACTTTTAGACGCAATGATCGGAAAATGGATCGATATATAAATAAAACTTGAGTACCAAACAGATTATAATTAACATATAAGTGATTTTTTATACCAAGACAACTTTTAGACGCAATGATCGGAAAATGGATCGATATAAATAAAACTTGAGTACCAAAAAGATTATAATTAACATATAAGTGATTTTTTATACCAAGACAACTTTTAGACGCAATGATCGGGAAAATGGATCGATATAAATAAAACTTGAGTACCAAAAAGATTATAATTAACATATAAGTGATTTTTTTTACCAAGACAACTTTTAGACGCAATGATCGGGAAAATGGATCGATATAAATAAAACTTGAGTACCAAAAAGATTATAATTAACATATAAGTGATTTTTTATATACCAACTTTTAGACGCAATGATCGGAAAATGGATCGATATAAATAAAACTTGAGTACCAAAAAGATTAAAATATAAGTGATTTTTTTATACCAAGACAACTTTTAGACGCAATGATCGGAAAATGGATCGATATAAATAAAACTTGAGTACCAAACAGAATTATAATATTAAATTTTATAAGACAACTTTTAGACGCAATGATCGGGAAAATGGATCGATATAAATAAAACTTGAGTACCAAAAAGATTATAATTAACATATAAGTGATTTTTATACCAAGACAACTTTTAGACGCAATGATCGGGAAAATGGATCGATATAAATAAAACTTGAGTACCAAAAGATAATTATATAAGTGATTTTTTATACCAAGACAACTTTTAGACGCAATGATCGGGAAAATGGATCGATATAAATAAAACTTGAGTACCAAAAAGATTATAATTAACATATAAGTGATTTTTTATACCAAGACAACTTTTAGACGCAATGATCGGGAAAATGGATCGATATAAATAAAACTTAAGTACCAAACAGATTATAATTAACATATAAGTGATTTTTTATACCAAGACAACTTTTAGACGCAATGATCGGGAAAATGGATCGATATAAATAAAACTTGAGTACCAAACAGATTATAATTAACATATAAGTGATTTTTTTATACCAAGACTTTTAGACGCAATGATCGGAAAATGGATCGATATAAATAAAACTTGAGTACCAAAAGATTATAATTAACATATAAGTGATTTTTTATACCAAGACAACTTTTAGACGCAATGATCGGAAAATGGATCGATATAAATAAAACTTGAGTACCAAACAGATTATAATTAACATATAAGTGATTTTTTATACCAAGACAACTTTTAGACGCAATGATCGGGAAAATGGATCGATATAAATAAAACTTGAGTACCAAAAGATTATAATTAACATATAAGTGATTTTTTATACCAAGACAACTTTTAGACGCAATGATCGGAAAATGGATCGATATAAATAAAACTTGAGTACCAAAAAGATTATAATTAACATATAAGTGATTTTTTATACCAAGACAACTTTTAGGCAATGATCGGGAAAATGGATCGATATAAATAAAACTTGAGTACCAAACAGATTATAATTAACATATAAGTGATTTTTTATACCAAGACAACTTTTAGACGCAATGATCGGAAAATGGATCGATATAAATAAAACTTGAGTACCAAAAAGATTATAATTAACATATAAGTGATTTTTTATACCAAGACAACTTTTAGACGCAATGATCGGGAAAATGGATCGATATAAATAAAACTTGAGTACCAAAAAGATTATAATTAACATATAAGTGATTTTTTATACCAAGACAACTTTTAGACGCAATGATCGGGAAAATGGATCGATATAAATAAAACTTGAGTACCAAAAAGATTATAATTAACATATAAGTGATTTTTTATACCAAGACAACTTTTAGACGCAATGATCGGGAAAATGGATCGATATAAATAAAACTTGAGTACCAAAAAGATTATAATTAACATATAAGTGATTTTTTATACCAAGACAACTTTTAGACACAATGATCGGAAAAATGGATCGATATAAATAAAACTTGAGTACCAAAGATTATAATTAACATATAAGTGATTTTTTATACCAAGACAACTTTTAGACGCAATGATCGGGAAAATGGATCGATATAAATAAAACTTGAGTACCAAAAAGATTATAATTAACATATAAGTGATTTTTATACCAAGACAACTTTTAGACGCAATGATCGGGAAAATGGATCGATATAAATAAAACTTGAGTACCAAAAGATTATAATTAACATATAAGTGATTTTTTATACCAAGACAACTTTTAGACGCAATGATCGGAAAATGGATCGATATAAAAAAACTTGAGTACCAAAAGATTATAATTAACATATAAGTGATTTTATACCAAGACAACTTTTAGACGCAATGATCGGGAAAATGGATCGATATAAATAAAACTTGAGTACCAAAAAATTATAATTAATATAATACCAAGACAACTTTTAGACGCAATGATCGGAAAATGGATCGATATAAATAAAACTTGAGTACCAAAAAGATTATAATTAACATATAAGTGATTTTTTATACCAAGACAACTTTTAGACGCAATGATCGGGAAAATGGATCGATATAAATAAAACTTGAGTACCAAAAAGATTATAATTAACATATAAGTGATTTTTTTTTACCAAGACAACTTTTAGACGCAATGATCGGGAAAATGGATCGATATAAATAAAACTTAAGTACCAAACAGATTATAATTAACATATAAGTGATTTTTTATACCAAGACAACTTTTAGACGCAATGATCGGGAAAATGGATCGATATAAATAAAACTTGAGTACCAAACAGATTATAATTAACATATAAGTGATTTTTTATACCAAGACAACTTTTAGACGCAATGATCGGAAAATGGATCGATATAAATAAAACTTGATTACCAAAAAGATTATAATTAACATATAAGTGATTTTTTTATACCAAGACAACTTTTAGACGCAATGATCGGGAAAATGGATCGATATAAATAAAACTTGAGTACCAAACAGATTATAATTAACATATAAGTGATTTTTTATACCAAGACAACTTTTAGACGCAATGATCGGGAAAATGGATCGATATAAATAAAACTTGAGTACCAAACAGATTATAATTAACATATAAGTGATTTTTTATACCAAGACAACTTTTAGACGCAATGATCGGGAAAATGGATCGATATAAATAAAACTTGAGTACCAAAAGATTATAATTAACATATAAGTGATTTTTTATACCAAGACAACTTTTAGACGCAATGATCGGGAAAATGGATCGATATAAATAAAACTTGAGTACCAAAAAGATTATAATTAACATATAAGTGATTTTTTATACCAAGACAACTTTTAGACGCAATGATCGGGAAAATGGATCGATATAAATAAAACTTGAGTACCAAACAGATTATAATTAACATATAAGTGATTTTTTATACAAAGACAACTTTTAAATGCAATGATCGGGAAAATGGATCGATGTAATTAAAACTTGAGTACCAAAAAAGATTATAATTAACACATAAGTGATTTTTTATACCAAGAAAACTTTTAGACGCAAAGATCAGGAAAATGGATCGATATAAATAAAACTTGAGTACCAAAAAGATTATAATTAACATATAAGTGATTTTTTATACCAAGACAACTTTTAGACGCAATGATCGGGAAAATGGATCGATATAAATAAAACTTGAGTACCAAACAGATTATAATTAACATATAAGTGATTTTTTATACCAACTTTTAGACGCAATGATCGGGAAAATGGATCGATATAAATAAAACTTGAGTACCAAAAAGATTATAATTAACATATAAGTGATTTTTTTATACCAAGACAACTTTTAGACGCAATGATCGGGAAAATGGATCGATATAAATAAAACTTGAGTACAAAAAGATTATAATTAATATATAAACAACTTTTAGACGCAATGATCGAAAATGGATCGATATAAATAAAACTTGAGTACCAAAAAGATTATAATTAACATATAAGTGATTTTTTATACCAAGACAACTTTTAGACGCAATGATCGGGAAAATGGATCGATATAAATAAAACTTGAGTACCAAAAAGATTATAATTAACATATAAGTGATTTTTTATACCAAGACAACTTTTAGACGCAATGATCGGAAAATGGATCGATATAAATAAAACTTGAGTACCAAACAGATTATAATTAACATATAAGTGATTTTTATACCAAGACAACTTTTAGACGCAATGATCGGGAAAATGGATCGATATAAATAAAACTTGAGTACCAAAAAGATTATAATTAACATATAAGTGATTTTTTATACCAAGACAACTTTTAGACGCAATGATCGGGAAAATGGATCGATATAAATAAAACTTGAGTACCAAAAAGATTATAATTAACATATAAGTGATTTTTTTACCAAGACAACTTTTAGACGCAATGATCGGAAAATGGATCGATATAAATAAAACTTGAGTACCAAACAGATTATAATTAACATATAAGTGATTTTTTATACCAAGACAACTTTTAGACGCAATGATCGGGAAAATGGATCGATATAAATAAAACTTGAGTACCAAACAGATTATAATTAACATATAAGTGATTTTTTTATACCAAGACAACTTTTAGACGCAATGATCGGGAAAATGGATCGATATAAATAAAACTTGAGTACCAAAAGATTATAATTAACATATAAGTGATTTTTTATACCAAGACAACTTTTAGACGCAATGATCGGGAAAATGGATCGATATAAATAAAACTTGAGTACCAAACAGATTATAATTAACATATAAGTGATTTTTTATACCAAGACAACTTTTAGACGCAATGATCGGGAAAATGGATCGATATAAATAAAACTTGAGTACCAAAAAGATTATAATTAACATATAAGTGATTTTTTATACCAAGACAACTTTTAGACGCAATGATCGGGAAAATGGATCGATATAAATAAAACTTGAGTACCAAACAGATTATAATTAACATATAAGTGATTTTTTATACCAAGACAACTTTTAGACGCAATGATCGGGAAAATGGATCGATATAAATAAAACTTGAGTACCAAAAACAGATTATAATTAACATATAAGTGATTTTTTATACCAAGACAACTTTTAGACGCAATGATCGGGAAAATGGATCGATATAAATAAAACTTGAGTACCAAACAGATTATAATTAACATATAAGTGATTTTTTATACCAAGACAACTTTTAGACGCAATGATCGGGAAAATGGATCGATATAAATAAAACTTGAGTACCAAACAGATTATAATTAACATATAAGTGATTTTTTATACCAAGACAACTTTTAGACGCAATGATCGGGAAAATGGATCGATATAAATAAAACTTGAGTACCAAAAAGATTATAATTAACATATAAGTGATTTTTTTATACCAAGACAACTTTTAGACGCAATGATCGGGAAAATGGATCGATATAAATAAAACTTGAGTACCAAAGAATTATAATTAACATATAAGTGATTTTTTATACCAAGACAACTTTTAGACGCAATGATCGGGAAAATGGATCGATATAAATAAAACTTGAGTACCAAAAGATTATAATTAACATATAAGTGATTTTTTATACCAAGACAACTTTTAGACGCAATGATCGGGAAAATGGATCGATATAAATAAAACTTGAGTACCAAACAGATTATAATTAACATATAAGTGATTTTTTTATACCAAGACAACTTTTAGACGCAATGATCGGAAAAATGGATCGATATAAATAAAACTTGAGTACCAAAAGATTATAATTAACATATAAGTGATTTTTTATATACCAAGACAACTTTTAGACGCAATGATCGGGAAAATGGATCGATATAAATAAAACTTGAGTACCAAACAGATTATAATTAACATATAAGTGATTTTTTATACCAAGACAACTTTTAGACGCAATGATCGGGAAAATGGATCGATATAAATAAAACTTGAGTACCAAAAGATTATAATTAACATATAAGTGATTTTTTATACCAAGACAACTTTTAGACGCAATGATCGGGAAAATGGATCGATATAAATAAAACTTGAGTACCAAAACAGATTATAATTAACATATAAGTGATTTTTTATACCAAGACAACTTTTAGACGCAATGATCGGGAAAATGGATCGATATAAATAAAACTTGAGTACCAAACAGATTATAATTAACATATAAGTGATTTTTTATACCAAGACAACTTTTAGACGCAATGATCGGGAAAATGGATCGATATAAATAAAACTTGAGTACCAAAAAGATTATAATTAACATATAAGTGATTTTTTTATACCAAGACAACTTTTAGACGCAATGATCGGGAAAATGGATCGATATAAATAAAACTTGAGTACCAAAAGATTATAATTAACATATAAGTGATTTTTTATACCAAGACAACTTTTAGACGCAATGATCGGAAAATGGATCGATATAAATAAAACTTGAGTACCAAAAAGATTATAATTAACATATAAGTGATTTTTTATACCAAGACAACTTTTAGACGCAATGATCGGGAAAATGGATCGATATAAATAAAACTTGAGTACCAAAAAGATTATAATTAACATATAAGTGATTTTTTATACCAAGACAACTTTTAGACGCAATGATCGGGAAAATGGATCGATATAAATAAAACTTGAGTACCAAAAGATTATAATTAACATATAAGTGATTTTTTATACCAAGACAACTTTTAGACGCAATGATCGGGAAAATGGATCGATATAAATAAAACTTGAGTACCAAACAGATTATAATTAACATATAAGTGATTTTTTATACCAAGACAACTTTTAGACGCAATGATCGGGAAAATGGATCGATATAAATAAAACTTGAGTACCAAAAAGATTATAATTAACATATAAGTGATTTTTTATACCAAGACAACTTTTAGACGCAATGATCGGAAAATGGATCGATATAAATAAAACTTGAGTACCAAACAGATTATAATTAACATATAAGTGATTTTTATACCAAGACAACTTTTAGACGCAATGATCGGGAAAATGGATCGATATAAATAAAACTTGAGTACCAAACAGATTATAATTAACATATAAGTGATTTTTTATACCAAGACAACTTTTAGACGCAATGATCGGGAAAATGGATCGATATAAATAAAACTTGAGTACCAAAAAGATTATAATTAACATATAAGTGATTTTTTATACCAAGACAACTTTTAGACGCAATGATCGGGAAAATGGATCGATATAAATAAAACTTGAGTACCAAAAGATTATAATTAACATATAAGTGATTTTTTATACCAAGACAACTTTTAGACGCAATGATCGGGAAAATGGATCGATATAAATAAAACTTGAGTACCAAAAAGATTATAATTAACATATAAGTGATTTTTTATACCAAGACAACTTTTAGACGCAATGATCGGGAAAATGGATCGATATAAATAAAACTTGAGTACCAAAAGATTATAATTAACATATAAGTGATTTTTTATACCAAGACAACTTTTAGACGCAATGATCGGGAAAATGGATCGATATAAATAAAACTTGAGTACCAAAAGATTATAATTAACATATAAGTGATTTTTTATACCAAGACAACTTTTAGACGCAATGATCGGGAAAATGGATCGATATAAATAAAACTTGAGTACCAAAAAGATTATAATTAACATATAAGTGATTTTTTATACCAAGACAACTTTTAGACGCAATGATCGGGAAAATGGATCGATATAAATAAAACTTGAGTACCAAACAGATTATAATTAACATATAAGTGATTTTTTATACCAAGACAACTTTTAGACGCAATGATCGGGAAAATGGATCGATATAAATAAAACTTGAGTACCAAAAAGATTATAATTAACATATAAGTGATTTTTTATACCAAGACAACTTTTAGACGCAATGATCGGAAAATGGATCGATATAAATAAAACTTGAGTACCAAACAGATTATAATTAACATATAAGTGATTTTTTATACCAAGACAACTTTTAGACGCAATGATCGGGAAAATGGATCGATATAAATAAAACTTGAGTACCAAACAGATTATAATTAACATATAAGTGATTTTTTATACCAAGACAACTTTTAGACGCAATGATCGGGAAAATGGATCGATATAAATAAAACTTGAGTACCAAACAGATTATAATTAACATATAAGTGATTTTTTATACCAACTTTTAGACGCAATGATCGGAAAATGGATCGATATAAATAAAACTTGAGTACCAAACAGATTATAATTAACATATAAGTGATTTTTTATACCAAGACAACTTTTAGACGCAATGATCGGGAAAATGGATCGATATAAATAAAACTTGAGTACCAAAAAGATTATAATTAACATATAAGTGATTTTTTATACCAAGACAACTTTTAGACGCAATGATCGGGAAAATGGATCGATATAAATAAAACTTGAGTACCAAACAGATTATAATTAACATATAAGTGATTTTTTATACCAAGACAACTTTTAGACGCAATGATCGGGAAAATGGATCGATATAAATAAAACTTGAGTACCAAAAAGATTATAATTAACATATAAGTGATTTTTTATACCAAGACAACTTTTAGACGCAATGATCGGGAAAATGGATCGATATAAATAAAACTTGAGTACCAAAAGATTATAATTAACATATAAGTGATTTTTTATACCAAGACAACTTTTAGACGCAATGATCGGGAAAATGGATCGATATAAATAAAACTTGAGTACCAAAAAGATTATAATTAACATATAAGTGATTTTTTATACCAAGACAACTTTTAGACGCAATGATCGGGAAAATGGATCGATATAAATAAAACTTGAGTACCAAAAGATTATAATTAACATATAAGTGATTTTTTATACCAAGACAACTTTTAGACGCAATGATCGGGAAAATGGATCGATATAAATAAAACTTGAGTACCAAAAGATTATAATTAACATATAAGTGATTTTTTTACCAAGACAACTTTTAGACGCAATGATCGGGAAAATGGATCGATATAAATAAAACTTGAGTACCAAACAGATTATAATTAACATATAAGTGATTTTTTATACCAAGACAACTTTTAGACGCAATGATCGGGAAAATGGATCGATATAAATAAAACTTGAGTACCAAAAAGATTATAATTAACATATAAGTGATTTTTTATACCAAGACAACTTTTAGACGCAATGATCGGGAAAATGGATCGATATAAATAAAACTTGAGTACCAAACAGATTATAATTAACATATAAGTGATTTTTTATACCAAGACAACTTTTAGACGCAATGATCGGGAAAATGGATCGATATAAATAAAACTTGAGTACCAAACAGATTATAATTAACATATAAGTGATTTTTTTATACCAAGACAACTTTTAGACGCAATGATCGGAAAATGGATCGATATAAATAAAACTTGAGTACCAAACAGATTATAATTAACATATAAGTGATTTTTTATACCAAGACAACTTTTAGACGCAATGATCGGGAAAATGGATCGATATAAATAAAACTTGAGTACCAAACAGATTATAATTAACATATAAGTGATTTTTTATACCAAGACAACTTTTAGACGCAATGATCGGGAAAATGGATCGATATAAATAAAACTTGAGTACCAAACAGATTATAATTAACATATAAGTGATTTTTTATACCAAGACAACTTTTAGACGCAATGATCGGGAAAATGGATCGATATAAATAAAACTTGAGTACCAAAAAGATTATAATTAACATATAAGTGATTTTTTATACCAAGACAACTTTTAGACGCAATGATCGGGAAAATGGATCGATATAAATAAAACTTGAGTACCAAACAGATTATAATTAACATATAAGTGATTTTTTATACCAAGACAACTTTTAGACGCAATGATCGGGAAAATGGATCGATATAAATAAAACTTGAGTACCAAAAAGATTATAATTAACATATAAGTGATTTTTTATACCAAGACAACTTTTAGACGCAATGATCGGGAAAATGGATCGATATAAATAAAACTTGAGTACCAAAAGATTATAATTAACATATAAGTGATTTTTTATACCAAGACAACTTTTAGACGCAATGATCGGGAAAATGGATCGATATAAATAAAACTTGAGTACCAAAAAGATTATAATTAACATATAAGTGATTTTTTATACCAAGACAACTTTTAGACGCAATGATCGGGAAAATGGATCGATATAAATAAAACTTGAGTACCAAAAAGATTATAATTAACATATAAGTGATTTTTTATACCAAGACAACTTTTAGACGCAATGATCGGGAAAATGGATCGATATAAATAAAACTTGAGTACCAATTATAATTAACATATAAGTGATTTTTTATACCAAGACAACTTTTAGACGCAATGATCGGGAAAATGGATCGATATAAATAAAACTTGAGTACCAAAAAGATTATAATTAACATATAAGTGATTTTTTATACCAAGACAACTTTTAGACGCAATGATCGGGAAAATGGATCGATATAAATAAAACTTGAGTACCAAACAGATTATAATTAACATATAAGTGATTTTTTATACCAAGACAACTTTTAGACGCAATGATCGGGAAAATGGATCGATATAAATAAAACTTGAGTACCAAAAGATTATAATTAACATATAAGTGATTTTTTATACCAAGACAACTTTTAGACGCAATGATCGGGAAAATGGATCGATATAAATAAAACTTGAGTACCAAAAAGATTATAATTAACATATAAGTGATTTTTTATACCAAGACAACTTTTAGACGCAATGATCGGGAAAATGGATCGATATAAATAAAACTTGAGTACCAAAAAGATTATAATTAACATATAAGTGATTTTTTATACCAAGACAACTTTTAGACGCAATGATCGGGAAAATGGATCGATATAAATAAAACTTGAGTACCAAAAAGATTATAATTAACATATAAGTGATTTTTTATACCAAGACAACTTTTAGACGCAATGATCGGGAAAATGGATCGATATAAATAAAACTTGAGTACCAAAAAGATTATAATTAACATATAAGTGATTTTTTATACCAAGACAACTTTTAGACGCAATGATCGGGAAAATGGATCGATATAAATAAAACTTGAGTACCAAAAAGATTATAATTAACATATAAGTGATTTTTTATACCAAGACAACTTTTAGACGCAATGATCGGGAAAATGGATCGATATAAATAAAACTTGAGTACCAAAAAGATTATAATTAACATATAAGTGATTTTTTATACCAAGACAACTTTTAGACGCAATGATCGGGAAAATGGATCGATATAAATAAAACTTGAGTACCAAACAGATTATAATTAACATATAAGTGATTTTTTATACCAAGACAACTTTTAGACGCAATGATCGGGAAAATGGATCGATATAAATAAAACTTGAGTACCAAACAGATTATAATTAACATATAAGTGATTTTTTATACCAAGACAACTTTTAGACGCAATGATCGGAAAATGGATCGATATAAATAAAACTTGAGTACCAAAAAGATTATAATTAACATATAAGTGATTTTTTATACCAAGACAACTTTTAGACGCAATGATCGGGAAAATGGATCGATATAAATAAAACTTGAGTACCAAACAGATTATAATTAACATATAAGTGATTTTTTATACCAAGACAACTTTTAGACGCAATGATCGGGAAAATGGATCGATATAAATAAAACTTGAGTACCAAAACAGATTATAATTAACATATAAGTGATTTTTTATACCAAGACAACTTTTAGACGCAATGATCGGGAAAATGGATCGATATAAATAAAACTTGAGTACCAAAAAGATTATAATTAACATATAAGTGATTTTTTATACCAAGACAACTTTTAGACGCAATGATCGGGAAAATGGATCGATATAAATAAAACTTGAGTACCAAACAGATTATAATTAACATATAAGTGATTTTTTATACCAAGACAACTTTTAGACGCAATGATCGGGAAATGGATCGATATAAATAAAACTTGAGTACCAAAAAGATTATAATTAACATATAAGTGATTTTTTTATACCAAGACAACTTTTAGACGCAATGATCGGGAAAATGGATCGATATAAATAAAACTTGAGTACCAAACAGATTATAATTAACATATAAGTGATTTTTTATACCAAGACAACTTTTAGACGCAATGATCGGGAAAATGGATCGATATAAATAAAACTTGAGTACCAAAAGATTATAATTAACATATAAGTGATTTTTTATACCAAGACAACTTTTAGACGCAATGATCGGGAAAATGGATCGATATAAATAAAACTTGAGTACCAAACAGATTATAATTAACATATAAGTGATTTTTTATACCAAGACAACTTTTAGACGCAATGATCGGGAAAATGGATCGATATAAATAAAACTTGAGTACCAAAAGATTATAATTAACATATAAGTGATTTTTTTATACCAAGACAACTTTTAGACGCAATGATCGGGAAATGGATCGATATAAATAAAACTTGAGTACCAAACAGATTATAATTAACATATAAGTGATTTTTTATACCAAGACAACTTTTAGACGCAATGATCGGGAAAATGGATCGATATAAATAAAACTTGAGTACCAAAAAGATTATAATTAACATATAAGTGATTTTTTATACCAAGACAACTTTTAGACGCAATGATCGGGAAAATGGATCGATATAAATAAAACTTGAGTACCAAACAGATTATAATTAACATATAAGTGATTTTTTATACCAAGACAACTTTTAGACGCAATGATCGGGAAAATGGATCGATATAAATAAAACTTGAGTACCAAAAGATTATAATTAACATATAAGTGATTTTTTATACCAAGACAACTTTTAGACGCAATGATCGGGAAAATGGATCGATATAAATAAAACTTGAGTACCAAAAAGATTATAATTAACATATAAGTGATTTTTTATACCAAGACAACTTTTAGACGCAATGATCGGGAAAATGGATCGATATAAATAAAACTTGAGTACCAAACAGATTATAATTAACATATAAGTGATTTTTTATACCAAGACAACTTTTAGACGCAATGATCGGGAAAATGGATCGATATAAATAAAACTTGAGTACCAAAAAGATTATAATTAACATATAAGTGATTTTTTATACCAAGACAACTTTTAGACGCAATGATCGGGAAAATGGATCGATATAAATAAAACTTGAGTACCAAAATTATAATTAACATATAAGTGATTTTTTATACCAAGACAACTTTTAGACGCAATGATCGGGAAAATGGATCGATATAAATAAAACTTGAGTACCAAAAAGATTATAATTAACATATAAGTGATTTTTTATACCAAGACAACTTTTAGACGCAATGATCGGGAAAATGGATCGATATAAATAAAACTTGAGTACCAAAAGATTATAATTAACATATAAGTGATTTTTTATACCAAGACAACTTTTAGACGCAATGATCGGGAAAATGGATCGATATAAATAAAACTTGAGTACCAAAAGATTATAATTAACATATAAGTGATTTTTTTACCAAGACAACTTTTAGACGCAATGATCGGGAAAATGGATCGATATAAATAAAACTTGAGTACCAAAATTTATAATTAACATATAAGTGATTTTTTATACCAAGACAACTTTTAGACGCAATGATCGGGAAAATGGATCGATATAAATAAAACTTGAGTACCAAATTATAATTAACATATAAGTGATTTTTTATACCAAGACAACTTTTAGACGCAATGATCGGGAAAATGGATCGATATAAATAAAACTTGAGTACCAAAAAGATTATAATTAACATATAAGTGATTTTTTTATACCAAGACAACTTTTAGACGCAATGATCGGGAAAATGGATCGATATAAATAAAACTTGAGTACCAAAAGATTATAATTAACATATAAGTGATTTTTTATACCAAGACAACTTTTAGACGCAATGATCGGGAAAATGGATCGATATAAATAAAACTTGAGTACCAAACAGATTATAATTAACATATAAGTGATTTTTTATACAAACTTTTAGACGCAATGATCGGGAAAATGGATCGATATAAATAAAACTTGAGTACCAAAAAATTAAATTATAAGTGATATAAGACAACTTTTAGACGCAATGATCGGGAAAATGGATCGATATAAATAAAACTTGAGTACCAAAAAGATTATAATTAACATATAAGTGATTTTTTATACCAAGACAACTTTTAGACGCAATGATCGGGAAAATGGATCGATATAAATAAAACTTGAGTACCAAAAGATTATAATTAACATATAAGTGATTTTTTATACCAAGACAACTTTTAGACGCAATGATCGGGAAAATGGATCGATATAAATAAAACTTGAGTACCAAACAGATTATAATTAACATATAAGTGATTTTTTATAAACAACTTTTAGACGCAATGATCGGGAAAATGGATCGATATAAATAAAACTTGAGTACCAAAAGATTATAATTAACATATAAGTGATTTTTTTTACCAAGACAACTTTTAGACGCAATGATCGGGAAAATGGATCGATATAAATAAAACTTGAGTACCAAAAAGATTATAATTAACATATAAGTGATTTTTTATACCAAGACAACTTTTAGACGCAATGATCGGGAAAATGGATCGATATAAATAAAACTTGAGTACCAAAAAGACTATAATTAACATATAAGTGATTTTTTATACCAAGACAACTTTTAGACGCAATGATCGGGAAAATGGATCGATATAAATAAAACTTGAGTATCAAAAAGATTATAATTAACATATAAGTGATTTTTTATACCAATTTTAGAAAATGGGATCGATATAAATAAAACTTGAGTATCAAAAAGATTATAATTAACATATAAGTGATTTTTTATACCAAGACAACTTTTAGACGCAATGATCGGAAAATGGATCGATATAAATAAAACTTGAGTACCAAACAGATTATAATTAACATATAAGTGATTTTTTATACCAAGACAACTTTTAGACGCAATGATCGGGAAAATGGATCGATATAAATAAAACTTGAGTACCAAAAAGATTATAATTAACATATAAGTGATTTTTTATACCAAGACAACTTTTAGACGCAATGATCGGGAAAATGGATCGATATAAATAAAACTTGAGTACCAAAAGATTATAATTAACATATAAGTGATTTTTTATACCAAGACAACTTTTAGACGCAATGATCGGAAAAATGGATCGATATAAATAAAACTTGCCCAAATTAAATTATATAAGTGATTTTTTATACCAAGACAACTTTTAGACGCAATGATCGGGAAAATGGATCGATATAAATAAAACTTGAGTACCAAACAGATTATAATTAACATATAAGTGATTTTTTATACCAAGACAACTTTTAGACGCAATGATCGGGAAAATGGATCGATATAAATAAAACTTGAGTACCAAACAGATTATAATTAACATATAAGTGATTTTTTATACCAAGACAACTTTTAGACGCAATGATCGGGAAAATGGATCGATATAAATAAAACTTGAGTACCAAAAAGATTATAATTAACATATAAGTGATTTTTTATACCAAGACAACTTTTAGACGCAATGATCGGGAAAATGGATCGATATAAATAAAACTTGAGTACCAAACAGATTATAATTAACATATAAGTGATTTTTTATACCAAGACAACTTTTAGACGCAATGATCGGGAAAATGGATCGATATAAATAAAACTTGATTACCAAAAAGATTATAATTAACATATAAGTGATTTTTTTATACCAAGACAACTTTTAGACGCAATGATCGGGAAAATGGATCGATATAAATAAAACTTGAGTACCAAAAAGATTATAATTAACATATAAGTGATTTTTTATACCAAGACAACTTTTAGACGCAATGATCGGGAAAATGGATCGATATAAATAAAACTTGAGTACCAAACAGATTATAATTAACATATAAGTGATTTTTTATACCAAGACAACTTTTAGACGCAATGATCGGGAAAATGGATCGATATAAATAAAACTTGAGTACCAAACAGATTATAATTAACATATAAGTGATTTTTTATACCAAGACAACTTTTAGACGCAATGATCGGGAAAATGGATCGATATAAATAAAACTTGAGTACCAAAAAGATTATAATTAACATATAAGTGATTTTTTATACCAAGACAACTTTTAGACGCAATGATCGGGAAAATGGATCGATATAAATAAAACTTGAGTACCAAAAAGATTATAATTAACATATAAGTGATTTTTTATACCAAGACAACTTTTAGACGCAATGATCGGGAAAATGGATCGATATAAATAAAACTTGAGTACCAAACAGATTATAATTAACATATAAGTGATTTTTTATACCAAGACAACTTTTAGACGCAATGATCGGGAAAATGGATCGATATAAATAAAACTTGAGTACCAAACAGATTATAATTAACATATAAGTGATTTTTTATACCAACTTTTAGACGCAATGATCGGGAAAATGGATCGATATAAATAAAACTTGAGTACCAAACAGATTATAATTAACATATAAGTGATTTTTTATACCAAGACAACTTTTAGACGCAATGATCGGGAAAATGGATCGATATAAATAAAACTTGAGTACCAAAAGATTATAATTAACATATAAGTGATTTTTTATACCAAGACAACTTTTAGACGCAATGATCGGGAAAATGGATCGATATAAATAAAACTTGAGTACCAAAAGATTATAATTAACATATAAGTGATTTTTTATACCAAGACAACTTTTAGACGCAATGATCGGGAAAATGGATCGATATAAATAAAACTTGAGTACCAAAAGATTATAATTAACATATAAGTGATTTTTTATACCAAGACAACTTTTAGACGCAATGATCGGGAAAATGGATCGATATAAATAAAACTTGAGTACCAAAAAGAGTTATAATTAACATATAAGTGATTTTTTATACCAAGACAACTTTTAGACGCAATGATCGGGAAAATGGATCGATATAAATAAAACTTGAGTACCAAAAAGATTATAATTAACATATAAGTGATTTTTTATACCAAGACAACTTTTAGACGCAATGATCGGGAAAATGGATCGATATAAATAAAACTTGAGTACCAAACAGATTATAATTAACATATAAGTGATTTTTTATACCAAGACAACTTTTAGACGCAATGATCGGGAAAATGGATCGATATAAATAAAACTTGAGTACCAAAAAGATTATAATTAATATATAAGACAACTTTTAGACGCAATGATCGGAAAATGGATCGATATAAATAAAACTTGAGTACCAAAAGATTATAATTAACATATAAGTGATTTTTTATACCAAGACAACTTTTAGACGCAATGATCGGGAAAATGGATCGATATAAATAAAACTTGAGTACCAAAAATTATAATTAACATATAAGTGATTTTTTTATACCAAGACAACTTTTAGACGCAATGATCGGGAAAATGGATCGATATAAATAAAACTTGAGTACCAAACAGATTATAATTAACATATAAGTGATTTTTTATACCAAGACAACTTTTAGACGCAATGATCGGGAAAATGGATCGATATAAATAAAACTTGAGTACCAAACAGATTATAATTAACATATAAGTGATTTTTTATACCAAGACAACTTTTAGACGCAATGATCGGGAAAATGGATCGATATAAATAAAACTTGAGTACCAAAAGATTATAATTAACATATAAGTGATTTTTTATATACCAAGACAACTTTTAGACGCAATGATCGGGAAAATGGATCGATATAAATAAAACTTGAGTACCAAAAAGATTATAATTAACATATAAGTGATTTTTTATACCAAGACAACTTTTAGACGCAATGATCGGGAAAATGGATCGATATAAATAAAACTTGAGTACCAAACAGATTATAATTAATATATAAGATACAACTTTTAGACGCAATGATCGGGAAAATGGATCGATATAAATAAAACTTGAGTACCAAACAGATTATAATTAACATATAAGTGATTTTTTATACCAAGACAACTTTTAGACGCAATGATCGGGAAAATGGATCGATATAAATAAAACTTGAGTACCAAAAAGATTATAATTAACATATAAGTGATTTTTTATACCAAGACAACTTTTAGACGCAATGATCGGGAAAATGGATCGATATAAATAAAACTTGAGTACCAAACAGATTATAATTAACATATAAGTGATTTTTTATACCAAGACAACTTTTAGACGCAATGATCGGGAAAATGGATCGATATAAATAAAACTTGAGTACCAAAAAGATTATAATTAACATATAAGTGATTTTTTATACCAAACTTTTAGACGCAATGATCGGGAAAATGGATCGATATAAATAAAACTTGAGTACCAAAAAGATTATAATTAACATATAAGTGATTTTTTATACCAAGACAACTTTTAGACGCAATGATCGGGAAAATGGATCGATATAAATAAAACTTGAGTACCAAACAGATTATAATTAACATATAAGTGATTTTTTATACCAAGACAACTTTTAGACGCAATGATCGGGAAAATGGATCGATATAAATAAAACTTGAGTACCAAAAAGATTATAATTAACATATAAGTGATTTTTTTATACCAAGACAACTTTTAGACGCAATGATCGGGAAAATGGATCGATATAAATAAAACTTGAGTACCAAACAGATTATAATTAACATATAAGTGATTTTTTATACCAAGACAACTTTTAGACGCAATGATCGGGAAAATGGATCGATATAAATAAAACTTGAGTACCAAAAAGATTATAATTAACATATAAGTGATTTTTTATACCAAGACAACTTTTAGACGCAATGATCGGGAAAATGGATCGATATAAATAAAACTTGAGTACCAAAAAGATTATAATTAACATATAAGTGATTTTTTATACCAAGACAACTTTTAGACGCAATGATCGGAAAATGGATCGATATAAATAAAACTTGAGTACCAAACAGATTATAATTAACATATAAGTGATTTTTTATACCAAGACAACTTTTAGACGCAATGATCGGGAAAATGGATCGATATAAATAAAACTTGAGTACCAAAAGATTATAATTAACATATAAGTGATTTTTTATACCAAGACAACTTTTAGACGCAATGATCGGGAAAATGGATCGATATAAATAAAACTTGAGTACCAAAAAGATTATAATTAACATATAAGTGATTTTTTATACCAAGACAACTTTTAGACGCAATGATCGGGAAAATGGATCGATATAAATAAAACTTGAGTACCAAAAAGATTATAATTAACATATAAGTGATTTTTTATACCAAGACAACTTTTAGACGCAATGATCGGGAAAATGGATCGATATAAATAAAACTTGAGTACCAAACAGATTATAATTAACATATAAGTGATTTTTTATACCAAGACAACTTTTAGACGCAATGATCGGGAAAATGGATCGATATAAATAAAACTTGAGTACCAAACAGATTATAATTAACATATAAGTGATTTTTTTATACCAACTTTTAGACGCAATGATCGGGAAAATGGATCGATATAAATAAAACTTGAGTACCAAAAAGATTATAATTAACATATAAGTGATTTTTTATACCAAGACAACTTTTAGACGCAATGATCGGGAAAATGGATCGATATAAATAAAACTTGAGTACCAAAAGATTATAATTAACATATAAGTGATTTTTTATACCAAGACAACTTTTAGACGCAATGATCGGGAAAATGGATCGATATAAATAAAACTTGAGTACCAAACAGATTATAATTAACATATAAGTGATTTTTTTATACCAAGACAACTTTTAGACGCAATGATCGGGAAAATGGATCGATATAAATAAAACTTGAGTACCAAAAGATTATAATTAACATATAAGTGATTTTTTATACCAAGACAACTTTTAGACGCAATGATCGGAAAATGGATCGATATAAATAAAACTTGAGTACCAAAAAGATTATAATTAACATATAAGTGATTTTTTATACCAAGACAACTTTTAGACGCAATGATCGGGAAAATGGATCGATATAAATAAAACTTGAGTACCAAAAGATTATAATTAACATATAAGTGATTTTTTATACCAAGACAACTTTTAGACGCAATGATCGGGAAAATGGATCGATATAAATAAAACTTGAGTACCAAACAGATTATAATTAACATATAAGTGATTTTTTATACCAAGACAACTTTTAGACGCAATGATCGGGAAAATGGATCGATATAAATAAAACTTGAGTACCAAAAAGATTATAATTAATATATAATACAACTTTTAGACGCAATGATCGGAAAATGGATCGATATAAATAAAACTTGAGTACCAAAAAGATTATAATTAACATATAAGTGATTTTTTATACCAAGACAACTTTTAGACGCAATGATCGGGAAAATGGATCGATATAAATAAAACTTGAGTACCAAAAAGATTATAATTAACATATAAGTGATTTTTTATACCAAGACAACTTTTAGACGCAATGATCGGGAAAATGGATCGATATAAATAAAACTTGAGTACCAAAAAGATTATAATTAACATATAAGTGATTTTTTATACCAAGACAACTTTTAGACGCAATGATCGGGAAAATGGATCGATATAAATAAAACTTGAGTACCAAACAGATTATAATTAACATATAAGTGATTTTTTATACCAAGACAACTTTTAGACGCAATGATCGGGAAAATGGATCGATATAAATAAAACTTGAGTACCAAAAAGATTATAATTAACATATAAGTGATTTTTTATACCAAGACAACTTTTAGACGCAATGATCGGGAAAATGGATCGATATAAATAAAACTTGAGTACCAAAAAGATTATAATTAACATATAAGTGATTTTTTATACCAAGACAACTTTTAGACGCAATGATCGGGAAAATGGATCGATATAAATAAAACTTGAGTACCAAACAGATTATAATTAACATATAAGACAACTTTTTTAGACGCAATGATCGGGAAAATGGATCGATATAAATAAAACTTGAGTACCAAAAAGATTATAATTAACATATAAGTGATTTTTTATACCAAGACAACTTTTAGACGCAATGATCGGGAAAATGGATCGATATAAATAAAACTTGAGTACCAAAAAGATTATAATTAACATATAAGTGATTTTTTATACCAAGACAACTTTTAGACGCAATGATCGGGAAAATGGATCGATATAAATAAAACTTGAGTACCAAACAGATTATAATTAACATATAAGTGATTTTTTATACCAAGACAACTTTTAGACGCAATGATCGGGAAAATGGATCGATATAAATAAAACTTGAGTACCAAAAAGATTATAATTAACATATAAGTGATTTTTTATACCAAGACAACTTTTAGACGCAATGATCGGGAAAATGGATCGATATAAATAAAACTTGAGTACCAAAAAGATTATAATTAACATATAAGTGATTTTTTATACCAAGACAACTTTTAGACGCAATGATCGGGAAAATGGATCGATATAAATAAAACTTGAGTACCAAAAAGATTATAATTAACATATAAGTGATTTTTTATACCAAGACAACTTTTAGACGCAATGATCGGGAAAATGGATCGATATAAATAAAACTTGAGTACCAAAAAGATTATAATTAACATATAAGTGATTTTTTATACCAAGACAACTTTTAGACGCAATGATCGGGAAAATGGATCGATATAAATAAAACTTGAGTACCAAACAGATTATAATTAACATATAAGTGATTTTTTATACCAAGACAACTTTTAGACGCAATGATCGGGAAAATGGATCGATATAAATAAAACTTGAGTACCAAACAGATTATAATTAACATATAAGTGATTTTTTATACCAAGACAACTTTTAGACGCAATGATCGGGAAAATGGATCGATATAAATAAAACTTGAGTACCAAAAAGATTATAATTAACATATAAGTGATTTTTTATACCAAGACAACTTTTAGACGCAATGATCGGGAAAATGGATCGATATAAATAAAACTTGAGTACCAAAAGATTATAATTAACATATAAGTGATTTTTTATACCAAGACAACTTTTAGACGCAATGATCGGGAAAATGGATCGATATAAATAAAACTTGAGTACCAAAAAGATTATAATTAACATATAAGTGATTTTTTATACCAAGACAACTTTTAGACGCAATGATCGGGAAAATGGATCGATATAAATAAAACTTGAGTACCAAACAGATTATAATTAACATATAAGTGATTTTTTATACCAAGACAACTTTTAGACGCAATGATCGGGAAAATGGATCGATATAAATAAAACTTGAGTACCAAAAAGATTATAATTAACATATAAGTGATTTTTTATACCAAGACAACTTTTAGACGCAATGATCGGGAAAATGGATCGATATAAATAAAACTTGAGTACCAAACAGATTATAATTAACATATAAGTGATTTTTTATACCAAGACAACTTTTAGACGCAATGATCGGGAAAATGGATCGATATAAATAAAACTTGAGTACCAAAAAGATTATAATTAACATATAAGTGATTTTTTATACCAAGACAACTTTTAGACGCAATGATCGGGAAAATGGATCGATATAAATAAAACTTGAGTACCAAAAAGATTATAATTAACATATAAGTGATTTTTTATACCAAGACAACTTTTAGACGCAATGATCGGGAAAATGGATCGATATAAATAAAACTTGAGTACCAAAAAGATTATAATTAACATATAAGTGATTTTTTATACCAAGACAACTTTTAGACGCAATGATCGGGAAAATGGATCGATATAAATAAAACTTGAGTACCAAAAGATTATAATTAACATATAAGTGATTTTTTATACCAAGACAACTTTTAGACGCAATGATCGGGAAAATGGATCGATATAAATAAAACTTGAGTACCAAACAGATTATAATTAACATATAAGTGATTTTTTATACCAACTTTTAGACGCAATGATCGGGAAAATGGATCGATATAAATAAAACTTGAGTACCAAAAGATTATAATTAACATATAAGTGATTTTTTATACCAAGACAACTTTTAGACGCAATGATCGGGAAAATGGATCGATATAAATAAAACTTGAGTACCAAAAAGATTATAATTAACATATAAGTGATTTTTTATACCAAGACAACTTTTAGACGCAATGATCGGGAAAATGGATCGATATAAATAAAACTTGAGTACCAAAAAGATTATAATTAACATATAAGTGATTTTTTATACCAAGACAACTTTTAGACGCAATGATCGGGAAAATGGATCGATATAAATAAAACTTGAGTACCAAAAGATTATAATTAACATATAAGTGATTTTTTATACCAAGACAACTTTTAGACGCAATGATCGGGAAAATGGATCGATATAAATAAAACTTGAGTACCAAAAAGATTATAATTAACATATAAGTGATTTTTTATACCAAGACAACTTTTAGACGCAATGATCGGGAAAATGGATCGATATAAATAAAACTTGAGTACCAAACAGATTATAATTAACATATAAGTGATTTTTTATACCAAGACAACTTTTAGACGCAATGATCGGGAAAATGGATCGATATAAATAAAACTTGAGTACCAAAAAGATTATAATTAACATATAAGTGATTTTTTATACCAAGACAACTTTTAGACGCAATGATCGGGAAAATGGATCGATATAAATAAAACTTGAGTACCAAAAAGATTATAATTAACATATAAGTGATTTTTTATACCAAGACAACTTTTAGACGCAATGATCGGGAAAATGGATCGATATAAATAAAACTTGAGTACCAAACAGATTATAATTAACATATAAGTGATTTTTTATACCAAGACTTTTAGACGCAATGATCGGGAAAATGGATCGATATAAATAAAACTTGAGTACCAAAAAGATTATAATTAACATATAAGTGATTTTTTATACCAAGACAACTTTTAGACGCAATGATCGGGAAAATGGATCGATATAAATAAAACTTGAGTACCAAACAGATTATAATTAACATATAAGTGATTTTTTATACCAAGACAACTTTTAGACGCAATGATCGGGAAAATGGATCGATATAAATAAAACTTGAGTACCAAACAGATTATAATTAACATATAAGTGATTTTTTATACCAAGACAACTTTTAGACGCAATGATCGGGAAAATGGATCGATATAAATAAAACTTGAGTACCAAAAAGATTATAATTAACATATAAGTGATTTTTTATACCAAGACAACTTTTAGACGCAATGATCGGGAAAATGGATCGATATAAATAAAACTTGAGTACCAAAAAGATTATAATTAACATATAAGTGATTTTTTATACCAAGACAACTTTTAGACGCAATGATCGGGAAAATGGATCGATATAAATAAAACTTGAGTACCAAACAGATTATAATTAACATATAAGTGATTTTTTATACCAAGACAACTTTTAGACGCAATGATCGGGAAAATGGATCGATATAAATAAAACTTGAGTACCAAACAGATTATAATTAACATATAAGTGATTTTTTATACCAAGACAACTTTTAGACGCAATGATCGGGAAAATGGATCGATATAAATAAAACTTGAGTACCAAACAGATTATAATTAACATATAAGTGATTTTTTATACCAAGACAACTTTTAGACGCAATGATCGGGAAAATGGATCGATATAAATAAAACTTGAGTACCAAACAGATTATAATTAACATATAAGTGATTTTTTATACCAAGACAACTTTTAGACGCAATGATCGGGAAAATGGATCGATATAAATAAAACTTGAGTACCAAAAAGATTATAATTAACATATAAGTGATTTTTTATACCAAGACAACTTTTAGACGCAATGATCGGGAAAATGGATCGATATAAATAAAACTTGAGTACCAAACAGATTATAATTAACATATAAGTGATTTTTTATACCAAGACAACTTTTAGACGCAATGATCGGGAAAATGGATCGATATAAATAAAACTTGAGTACCAAACAGATTATAATTAACATATAAGTGATTTTTTATACCAAGACAACTTTTAGACGCAATGATCGGGAAAATGGATCGATATAAATAAAACTTGAGTACCAAAAGATTATAATTAACATATAAGTGATTTTTTATACCAAGACAACTTTTAGACGCAATGATCGGGAAAATGGATCGATATAAATAAAACTTGAGTACCAAACAGATTATAATTAACATATAAGTGATTTTTTATACCAAGACAACTTTTAGACGCAATGATCGGGAAAATGGATCGATATAAATAAAACTTGAGTACCAAAAAGATTATAATTAACATATAAGTGATTTTTTATACCAAGACAACTTTTAGACGCAATGATCGGGAAAATGGATCGATATAAATAAAACTTGAGTACCAAAAAGATTATAATTAACATATAAGTGATTTTTTATACCAAGACAACTTTTAGACGCAATGATCGGGAAAATGGATCGATATAAATAAAACTTGAGTACCAAAAAGATTATAATTAACATATAAGTGATTTTTTATACCAAGACAACTTTTAGACGCAATGATCGGGAAAATGGATCGATATAAATAAAACTTGAGTACCAAAAAGATTATAATTAACATATAAGTGATTTTTTATACCAAGACAACTTTTAGACGCAATGATCGGGAAAATGGATCGATATAAATAAAACTTGAGTACCAAAAAGATTATAATTAACATATAAGTGATTTTTTATACCAAGACAACTTTTAGACGCAATGATCGGGAAAATGGATCGATATAAATAAAACTTGAGTACCAAACAGATTATAATTAACATATAAGTGATTTTTTATACCAAGACAACTTTTAGACGCAATGATCGGGAAAATGGATCGATATAAATAAAACTTGAGTACCAAAAAGATTATAATTAACATATAAGTGATTTTTTATACCAAGACAACTTTTAGACGCAATGATCGGGAAAATGGATCGATATAAATAAAACTTGAGTACCAAAAGATTATAATTAACATATAAGTGATTTTTTATACCAAGACAACTTTTAGACGCAATGATCGGGAAAATGGATCGATATAAATAAAACTTGAGTACCAAAAAGATTATAATTAACATATAAGTGATTTTTTATACCAAGACAACTTTTAGACGCAATGATCGGGAAAATGGATCGATATAAATAAAACTTGAGTACCAAAAAGATTATAATTAACATATAAGTGATTTTTTATACCAAGACAACTTTTAGACGCAATGATCGGGAAAATGGATCGATATAAATAAAACTTGAGTACCAAACAGATTATAATTAACATATAAGTGATTTTTTATACCAAGACAACTTTTAGACGCAATGATCGGGAAAATGGATCGATATAAATAAAACTTGAGTACCAAAAAGATTATAATTAACATATAAGTGATTTTTTATACCAAGACAACTTTTAGACGCAATGATCGGGAAAATGGATCGATATAAATAAAACTTGAGTACCAAAAGATTATAATTAACATATAAGTGATTTTTTATACCAAGACAACTTTTAGACGCAATGATCGGGAAAATGGATCGATATAAATAAAACTTGAGTACCAAAAGATTATAATTAACATATAAGTGATTTTTTATACCAAGACAACTTTTAGACGCAATGATCGGGAAAATGGATCGATATAAATAAAACTTGAGTACCAAACAGATTATAATTAACATATAAGTGATTTTTTATACCAAGACAACTTTTAGACGCAATGATCGGGAAAATGGATCGATATAAATAAAACTTGAGTACCAAAAAGATTATAATTAACATATAAGTGATTTTTTATACCAAGACAACTTTTAGACGCAATGATCGGGAAAATGGATCGATATAAATAAAACTTGAGTACCAAACAGATTATAATTAACATATAAGTGATTTTTTATACCAAGACAACTTTTAGACGCAATGATCGGAAAATGGATCGATATAAATAAAACTTGAGTACCAAAAAGATTATAATTAACATATAAGTGATTTTTTATACCAAGACAACTTTTAGACGCAATGATCGGGAAAATGGATCGATATAAATAAAACTTGAGTACCAAACAGATTATAATTAACATATAAGTGATTTTTTATACCAAGACAACTTTTAGACGCAATGATCGGGAAAATGGATCGATATAAATAAAACTTGAGTACCAAACAGATTATAATTAACATATAAGTGATTTTTTATACCAAGACAACTTTTAGACGCAATGATCGGGAAAATGGATCGATATAAATAAAACTTGAGTACCAAAAGATTATAATTAACATATAAGTGATTTTTTATACCAAGACAACTTTTAGACGCAATGATCGGGAAAATGGATCGATATAAATAAAACTTGAGTACCAAAAGATTATAATTAACATATAAGTGATTTTTTATACCAAGACAACTTTTAGACGCAATGATCGGGAAAATGGATCGATATAAATAAAACTTGAGTACCAAACAGATTATAATTAACATATAAGTGATTTTTTATACCAAGACAACTTTTAGACGCAATGATCGGGAAAATGGATCGATATAAATAAAACTTGAGTACCAAAAAGATTATAATTAACATATAAGTGATTTTTTATACCAAGACAACTTTTAGACGCAATGATCGGGAAAATGGATCGATATAAATAAAACTTGAGTACCAAAAGATTATAATTAACATATAAGTGATTTTTTATACCAAGACAACTTTTAGACGCAATGATCGGGAAAATGGATCGATATAAATAAAACTTGAGTACCAAACAGATTATAATTAACATATAAGTGATTTTTTATACCAAGACAACTTTTAGACGCAATGATCGGGAAAATGGATCGATATAAATAAAACTTGAGTACCAAAAAGATTATAATTAACATATAAGTGATTTTTTATACCAAGACAACTTTTAGACGCAATGATCGGGAAAATGGATCGATATAAATAAAACTTGAGTACCAAAAAGATTATAATTAACATATAAGTGATTTTTTATACCAAGACAACTTTTAGACGCAATGATCGGGAAAATGGATCGATATAAATAAAACTTGAGTACCAAAAGATTATAATTAACATATAAGTGATTTTTTATACCAAGACAACTTTTAGACGCAATGATCGGGAAAATGGATCGATATAAATAAAACTTGAGTACCAAACAGATTATAATTAACATATAAGTGATTTTTATACCAAGACAACTTTTAGACGCAATGATCGGAAAATGGATCGATATAAATAAAACTTGAGTACCAAAAAGATTATAATTAACATATATAAGACAACTTTTAGACGCAATGATCGGGAAAATGGATCGATATAAATAAAACTTGAGTACCAAAAAGATTATAATTAACATATAAGTGATTTTTTATACCAAGACAACTTTTAGACGCAATGATCGGGAAAATGGATCGATATAAATAAAACTTGAGTACCAAAAAGATTATAATTAACATATAAGTGATTTTTTATACCAAGACAACTTTTAGACGCAATGATCGGGAAAATGGATCGATATAAATAAAACTTGAGTACCAAACAGATTATAATTAACATATAAGTGATTTTTTTATACCAAGACAACTTTTAGACGCAATGATCGGGAAAATGGATCGATATAAATAAAACTTGAGTACCAAAAAGATTATAATTAACATATAAGTGATTTTTTATACCAAGACAACTTTTAGACGCAATGATCGGGAAAATGGATCGATATAAATAAAACTTGAGTACCAAACAGATTATAATTAACATATAAGTGATTTTTTATACCAAGACAACTTTTAGACGCAATGATCGGGAAAATGGATCGATATAAATAAAACTTGAGTATCAAAAAGATTATAATTAACATATAAGTGATTTTTTATACCAAGACAACTTTTAGAAAATGGATCGATATAAATAAAACTTGAGTACCAAAAAGACCATAATTAACATATAAGTGATTTTTTATACCAAGACAACTTTTAGACGCAATGATCGGGAAAATGGATCGATATAAATAAAACTTGAGTACCAAAAGATTATAATTAACATATAAGTGATTTTTTATACCAAGACAACTTTTAGACGCAATGATCGGGAAAATGGATCGATATAAATAAAACTTGAGTACCAAAAAGACTATAATTAACATATAAGTGATTTTTTATACCAAGACAACTTTTAGACGCAATGATCGGGAAAATGGATCGATATAAATAAAACTTGAGTACCAAAAGATTATAATTAACATATAAGTGATTTTTTATACCAAGACAACTTTTAGAAATGGATCGATATAAATAAAACTTGAGTACCAAAAAGATTATAATTAACATATAAGTGATTTTTTATACCAAGACAACTTTTAGACGCAATGATCGGGAAAATGGATCGATATAAATAAAACTTGAGTACCAAACAGATTATAATTAACATATAAGTGATTTTTTATACCAAGACAACTTTTAGACGCAATGATCGGGAAAATGGATCGATATAAATAAAACTTGAGTACCAAACAGATTATAATTAACATATAAGTGATTTTTTATACCAAGACAACTTTTAGACGCAATGATCGGGAAAATGGATCGATATAAATAAAACTTGAGTACCAAAAAGATTATAATTAACATATAAGTGATTTTTTTATACCAAGACAACTTTTAGACGCAATGATCGGGAAAATGGATCGATATAAATAAAACTTGAGTACCAAACAGATTATAATTAACATATAAGTGATTTTTTATACCAAGACAACTTTTAGACGCAATGATCGGGAAAATGGATCGATATAAATAAAACTTGAGTACCAAAAAGATTATAATTAACATATAAGTGATTTTTTATACCAAGACAACTTTTAGACGCAATGATCGGGAAAATGGATCGATATAAATAAAACTTGAGTACCAAAAAGATTATAATTAACATATAAGTGATTTTTTATACCAAGACAACTTTTAGACGCAATGATCGGGAAAATGGATCGATATAAATAAAACTTGAGTACCAAACAGATTATAATTAACATATAAGTGATTTTTTATACCAAGACAACTTTTAGACGCAATGATCGGGAAAATGGATCGATATAAATAAAACTTGAGTACCAAACAGATTATAATTAACATATAAGTGATTTTTTATACCAAGACAACTTTTAGACGCAATGATCGGGAAAATGGATCGATATAAATAAAACTTGAGTACCAAAAAGATTATAATTAACATATAAGTGATTTTTTATACCAAGACAACTTTTAGACGCAATGATCGGGAAAATGGATCGATATAAATAAAACTTGAGTACCAAACAGATTATAATTAACATATAAGTGACTTTTTATATCAACTTTTAGACGCAATGATCGGGAAAATGGATCGATATAAATAAAACTTGAGTACCAAAAAGATTATAATTAACATATAAGTGATTTTTTATACCAAGACAACTTTTAGACGCAATGATCGGGAAAATGGATCGATATAAATAAAACTTGAGTACCAAACAGATTATAATTAACATATAAGTGATTTTTTATACCAAGACAACTTTTAGACGCAATGATCGGGAAAATGGATCGATATAAATAAAACTTGAGTACCAAAAAGATTATAATTAACATATAAGACAACTTTTAGACGCAATGATCGGGAAAATGGATCGATATAAATAAAACTTGAGTACCAAAAAGATTATAATTAACATATAAGTGATTTTTTATACCAAGACAACTTTTAGACGCAATGATCGGGAAAATGGATCGATATAAATAAAACTTGAGTACCAAAAGATTATAATTAACATATAAGTGATTTTTTATACCAAGACAACTTTTAGACGCAATGATCGGGAAAATGGATCGATATAAATAAAACTTGAGTACCAAACAGATTATAATTAACATATAAGTGATTTTTTATACCAAGACAACTTTTAGACGCAATGATCGGAAAATGGATCGATATAAATAAAACTTGAGTACCAAACAGAATTATATAAGTGATTTTTTATACCAAGACAACTTTTAGACGCAATGATCGGGAAAATGGATCGATATAAATAAAACTTGAGTACCAAAAAGATTATAATTAACATATAAGTGATTTTTTATACCAAGACAACTTTTAGACGCAATGATCGGGAAAATGGATCGATATAAATAAAACTTGAGTACCAAACAGATTATAATTAACATATAAGTGATTTTTTATACCAAGACAACTTTTAGACGCAATGATCGGGAAAATGGATCGATATAAATAAAACTTGAGTACCAAAAAGATTATAATTAACATATAAGTGATTTTTTATACCAAGACAACTTTTAGACGCAATGATCGGGAAAATGGATCGATATAAATAAAACTTGAGTACCAAAAAGATTATAATTAACATATAAGTGATTTTTTATACCAAGACAACTTTTAGACGCAATGATCGGGAAAATGGATCGATATAAATAAAACTTGAGTACCAAACAGATTATAATTAACATATAAGTGATTTTTTATACCAAGACAACTTTTAGACGCAATGATCGGAAAATGGATCGATATAAATAAAACTTGAGTACCAAAAGATTATAATTAACATATAAGTGATTTTTTATACCAAGACAACTTTTAGACGCAATGATCGGGAAAATGGATCGATATAAATAAAACTTGAGTACCAAAAGATTATAATTAACATATAAGTGATTTTTTATACCAAGACAACTTTTAGACGCAATGATCGGGAAAATGGATCGATATAAATAAAACTTGAGTACCAAACAGATTATAATTAACATATAAGTGATTTTTTATACCAAGACAACTTTTAGACGCAATGATCGGGAAAATGGATCGATATAAATAAAACTTGAGTACCAAAAAGATTATAATTAACATATAAGTGATTTTTTATACCAAGACAACTTTTAGACGCAATGATCGGGAAAATGGATCGATATAAATAAAACTTGAGTACCAAACAGATTATAATTAACATATAAGTGATTTTTTATACCAAGACAACTTTTAGACGCAATGATCGGGAAAATGGATCGATATAAATAAAACTTGAGTACCAAAAAGATTATAATTAACATATAAGTGATTTTTTATACCAAGACAACTTTTAGACGCAATGATCGGGAAAATGGATCGATATAAATAAAACTTGAGTACCAAACAGATTATAATTAACATATAAGTGATTTTTTATACCAAGACAACTTTTAGACGCAATGATCGGGAAAATGGATCGATATAAATAAAACTTGAGTACCAAACAGATTATAATTAACATATAAGTGATTTTTTATACCAAGACAACTTTTAGACGCAATGATCGGGAAAATGGATCGATATAAATAAAACTTGAGTACCAAAAAGATTATAATTAACATATAAGTGATTTTTTATACCAAGACAACTTTTAGACGCAATGATCGGGAAAATGGATCGATATAAATAAAACTTGAGTACCAAACAGATTATAATTAACATATAAGTGATTTTTTATACCAAGACAACTTTTAGACGCAATGATCGGGAAAATGGATCGATATAAATAAAACTTGAGTACCAAACAGATTATAATTAACATATAAGTGATTTTTTATACCAAGACAACTTTTAGACGCAATGATCGGGAAAATGGATCGATATAAATAAAACTTGAGTACCAAAAAGATTATAATTAACATATAAGTGATTTTTTTATACCAAGACAACTTTTAGACGCAATGATCGGGAAAATGGATCGATATAAATAAAACTTGAGTACCAAACAGATTATAATTAACATATAAGTGATTTTTTATACCAAGACAACTTTTAGACGCAATGATCGGGAAAATGGATCGATATAAATAAAACTTGAGTACCAAAAAGATTATAATTAACATATAAGTGATTTTTTATACCAAGACAACTTTTAGACGCAATGATCGGGAAAATGGATCGATATAAATAAAACTTGAGTACCAAAAAGATTATAATTAACATATAAGTGATTTTTTATACCAAGACAACTTTTAGACGCAATGATCGGGAAAATGGATCGATATAAATAAAACTTGAGTACCAAAAAGATTATAATTAACATATAAGTGATTTTTTATACCAAGACAACTTTTAGACGCAATGATCGGGAAAATGGATCGATATAAATAAAACTTGAGTACCAAAAAGATTATAATTAACATATAAGTGATTTTTTATACCAAGACAACTTTTAGACGCAATGATCGGGAAAATGGATCGATATAAATAAAACTTGAGTACCAAAAAGATTATAATTAACATATAAGTGATTTTTTATACCAAGACAACTTTTAGACGCAATGATCGGGAAAATGGATCGATATAAATAAAACTTGAGTACCAAACAGATTATAATTAACATATAAGTGATTTTTTATACCAAGACAACTTTTAGACGCAATGATCGGGAAAATGGATCGATATAAATAAAACTTGAGTACCAAACAGATTATAATTAACATATAAGTGATTTTTTATACCAAGACAACTTTTAGACGCAATGATCGGGAAAATGGATCGATATAAATAAAACTTGATTACCAAAAAGATTATAATTAACATATAAGTGATTTTTTTATACCAAGACAACTTTTAGACGCAATGATCGGGAAAATGGATCGATATAAATAAAACTTGAGTACCAAACAGATTATAATTAACATATAAGTGATTTTTTATACCAACAACTTAGACGCAATGATCGGGAAAATGGATCGATATAAATAAAACTTGAGTACCAAAAAGATTATAATTAACATATAAGTGATTTTTTATACCAAGACAACTTTTAGACGCAATGATCGGGAAAATGGATCGATATAAATAAAACTTGAGTACCAAAAGATTATAATTAACATATAAGTGATTTTTTATACCAAGACAACTTTTAGACGCAATGATCGGGAAAATGGATCGATATAAATAAAACTTGAGTACCAAAAGATTATAATTAACATATAAGTGATTTTTTATACCAAGACAACTTTTAGACGCAATGATCGGGAAAATGGATCGATATAAATAAAACTTGAGTACCAAAAATTATAATTAACATATAAGTGATTTTTTATACCAAGACAACTTTTAGACGCAATGATCGGAAAATGGATCGATATAAATAAAACTTGAGTACCAAATTATAATTAACATATAAGTGATTTTTTATACCAAGACAACTTTTAGACGCAATGATCGGGAAAATGGATCGATATAAATAAAACTTGAGTACCAAAGATTATAATTAACATATAAGTGATTTTTTATACCAAGACAACTTTTAGACGCAATGATCGGGAAAATGGATCGATATAAATAAAACTTGAGTACCAAAAAGATTATAATTAACATATAAGTGATTTTTTATACCAAGACAACTTTTAGACGCAATGATCGGGAAAATGGATCGATATAAATAAAACTTGAGTACCAAAAAGATTATAATTAACATATAAGTGATTTTTTATACCAAGACAACTTTTAGACGCAATGATCGGGAAAATGGATCGATATAAATAAAACTTGAGTACCAAACAGATTATAATTAACATATAAGTGATTTTTTATACCAAGACAACTTTTAGACGCAATGATCGGGAAAATGGATCGATATAAATAAAACTTGAGTACCAAAAAGATTATAATTAAGTGATTTTTTATACCAAGACAACTTTTAGACGCAATGATCGGGAAAATGGATCGATATAAATAAAACTTGAGTACCAAAAAGATTATAATTAACATATAAGTGATTTTTTATACCAAGACAACTTTTAGACGCAATGATCGGGAAAATGGATCGATATAAATAAAACTTGAGTACCAAACAGATTATAATTAACATATAAGTGATTTTTTATACCAAGACAACTTTTAGACGCAATGATCGGGAAAATGGATCGATATAAATAAAACTTGAGTACCAAACAGATTATAATTAACATATAAGTGACTTTTTATATCAACTTTTAGACGCAATGATCGGGAAAATGGATCGATATAAATAAAACTTGAGTACCAAAAAGATTATAATTAACATATAAGTGATTTTTTATACCAAGACAACTTTTAGACGCAATGATCGGGAAAATGGATCGATATAAATAAAACTTGAGTACCAAAAAGATTATAATTAACATATAAGTGATTTTTTATACCAAGACAACTTTTAGACGCAATGATCGGGAAAATGGATCGATATAAATAAAACTTGAGTACCAAACAGATTATAATTAACATATAAGTGATTTTTTATACCAAGACAACTTTTAGACGCAATGATCGGGAAAATGGATCGATATAAATAAAACTTGAGTACCAAAAAGATTATAATTAACATATAAGTGATTTTTTATACCAAGACAACTTTTAGACGCAATGATCGGGAAAATGGATCGATATAAATAAAACTTGAGTACCAAACAGATTATAATTAACATATAAGTGATTTTTTATACCAAGACAACTTTTAGACGCAATGATCGGGAAAATGGATCGATATAAATAAAACTTGATTACCAAAAAGATTATAATTAACATATAAGTGATTTTTTTATACCAAGACAACTTTTAGACGCAATGATCGGGAAAATGGATCGATATAAATAAAACTTGAGTACCAAAAAGATTATAATTAACATATAAGTGATTTTTTATACCAAGACAACTTTTAGACGCAATGATCGGGAAAATGGATCGATATAAATAAAACTTGAGTACCAAACAGATTATAATTAACATATAAGTGATTTTTTATACCAAGACAACTTTTAGACGCAATGATCGGGAAAATGGATCGATATAAATAAAACTTGAGTACCAAAAAGATTATAATTAACATATAAGTGATTTTTTATACCAAGACAACTTTTAGACGCAATGATCGGGAAAATGGATCGATATAAATAAAACTTGAGTACCAAAAGATTATAATTAACATATAAGTGATTTTTTATACCAAGACAACTTTTAGACGCAATGATCGGGAAAATGGATCGATATAAATAAAACTTGAGTACCAAAAAGATTATAATTAACATATAAGTGATTTTTTATACCAAGACAACTTTTAGACGCAATGATCGGGAAAATGGATCGATATAAATAAAACTTGAGTACCAAAAAGATTATAATTAACATATAAGTGATTTTTTATACCAAGACAACTTTTAGACGCAATGATCGGGAAAATGGATCGATATAAATAAAACTTGAGTACCAAACAGATTATAATTAACATATAAGTGATTTTTTATACCAAGACAACTTTTAGACGCAATGATCGGGAAAATGGATCGATATAAATAAAACTTGAGTACCAAAAAGATTATAATTAACATATAAGTGATTTTTTATACCAAGACAACTTTTAGACGCAATGATCGGGAAAATGGATCGATATAAATAAAACTTGAGTACCAAACAGATTATAATTAACATATAAGTGATTTTTTATACCAAGACAACTTTTAGACGCAATGATCGGGAAAATGGATCGATATAAATAAAACTTGAGTACCAAACAGATTATAATTAACATATAAGTGATTTTTTATACCAAGACAACTTTTAGACGCAATGATCGGGAAAATGGATCGATATAAATAAAACTTGAGTACCAAAAAGATTATAATTAACATATAAGTGATTTTTTATACCAAGACAACTTTTAGACGCAATGATCGGAAAATGGATCGATATAAATAAAACTTGAGTACCAAACAGATTATAATTAACATATAAGTGATTTTTTATACCAAGACAACTTTTAGACGCAATGATCGGGAAAATGGATCGATATAAATAAAACTTGAGTACCAAAAAGATTATAATTAACATATAAGTGATTTTTTATACCAAGACAACTTTTAGACGCAATGATCGGGAAAATGGATCGATATAAATAAAACTTGAGTACCAAACAGATTATAATTAACATATAAGTGATTTTTTATACCAAGACAACTTTTAGACGCAATGATCGGGAAAATGGATCGATATAAATAAAACTTGAGTACCAAACAGATTATAATTAACATATAAGTGATTTTTTATACCAAGACAACTTTTAGACGCAATGATCGGGAAAATGGATCGATATAAATAAAACTTGAGTACCAAAAAGATTATAATTAACATATAAGTGATTTTTTATACCAAGACAACTTTTAGACGCAATGATCGGGAAAATGGATCGATATAAATAAAACTTGAGTACCAAAAGATTATAATTAACATATAAGTGATTTTTTATACCAAGACAACTTTTAGACGCAATGATCGGAAAATGGATCGATATAAATAAAACTTGAGTACCAAACAGATTATAATTAACATATAAGTGATTTTTTATACCAAGACAACTTTTAGACGCAATGATCGGAAAATGGATCGATATAAATAAAACTTGAGTACCAAAAAGATTATAATTAACATATAAGTGATTTTTTATACCAAGACAACTTTTAGACGCAATGATCGGGAAAATGGATCGATATAAATAAAACTTGAGTACCAAAAAGATTATAATTAACATATAAGTGATTTTTTATACCAAGACAACTTTTAGACGCAATGATCGGGAAAATGGATCGATATAAATAAAACTTGAGTACCAAACAGATTATAATTAACATATAAGTGATTTTTTATACCAAGACAACTTTTAGACGCAATGATCGGGAAAATGGATCGATATAAATAAAACTTGAGTACCAAACAGATTATAATTAACATATAAGTGATTTTTTATACCAAGACAACTTTTAGACGCAATGATCGGGAAAATGGATCGATATAAATAAAACTTGAGTACCAAAAGATTATAATTAACATATAAGTGATTTTTTATACCAAGACAACTTTTAGACGCAATGATCGGGAAAATGGATCGATATAAATAAAACTTGAGTACCAAACAGATTATAATTAACATATAAGTGATTTTTTATACCAAGACAACTTTTAGACGCAATGATCGGGAAAATGGATCGATATAAATAAAACTTGAGTACCAAACAGATTATAATTAACATATAAGTGATTTTTTATACCAAGACAACTTTTCGAAAATGGATCGATATAAATAAAACTTGAGTACCAAAAAGATTATAATTAACATATAAGTGATTTTTTATACCAAGACAACTTTTAGACGCAATGATCGGGAAAATGGATCGATATAAATAAAACTTGAGTACCAAAAAGATTATAATTAACATATAAGTGATTTTTTATACCAAGACAACTTTTAGACGCAATGATCGGGAAAATGGATCGATATAAATAAAACTTGAGTACCAAAAAGATTATAATTAACATATAAGTGATTTTTTATACCAAGACAACTTTTAGACGCAATGATCGGGAAAATGGATCGATATAAATAAAACTTGAGTACCAAAAAGATTATAATTAACATATAAGTGATTTTTTATACCAAGACAACTTTTAGACGCAATGATCGGGAAAATGGATCGATATAAATAAAACTTGAGTACCAAAAATATAACATATAAGTGATTTTTTATACCAAGACAACTTTTAGACGCAATGATCGGGAAAATGGATCGATATAAATAAAACTTGAGTACCAAAAGATTATAATTAACATATAAGTGATTTTTTATACCAAGACAACTTTTAGACGCAATGATCGGGAAAATGGATCGATATAAATAAAACTTGAGTACCAAACAGATTATAATTAACATATAAGTGATTTTTTATACCAAGACAACTTTTAGACGCAATGATCGGGAAAATGGATCGATATAAATAAAACTTGAGTACCAAAAAGATTATAATTAACATATAAGTGATTTTTTATACCAAGACAACTTTTAGACGCAATGATCGGGAAAATGGATCGATATAAATAAAACTTGAGTACCAAACAGATTATAATTAACATATAAGTGATTTTTTATACCAAGACAACTTTTAGACGCAATGATCGGGAAAATGGATCGATATAAATAAAACTTGAGTACCAAACAGATTATAATTAACATATAAGTGATTTTTTATACCAAGACAACTTTTAGACGCAATGATCGGGAAAATGGATCGATATAAATAAAACTTGAGTACCAAAAAGATTATAATTAACATATAAGTGATTTTTTATACCAAGACAACTTTTAGACGCAATGATCGGGAAAATGGATCGATATAAATAAAACTTGAGTACCAAACAGATTATAATTAACATATAAGTGATTTTTTATACCAAGACAACTTTTAGACGCAATGATCGGGAAAATGGATCGATATAAATAAAACTTGAGTACCAAACAGATTATAATTAACATATAAGTGATTTTTTATACCAAGACAACTTTTAGACGCAATGATCGGGAAAATGGATCGATATAAATAAAACTTGAGTACCAAAAAGATTATAATTAACATATAAGTGATTTTTTATACCAAGACAACTTTTAGACGCAATGATCGGGAAAATGGATCGATATAAATAAAACTTGAGTACCAAACAGATTATAATTAACATATAAGTGATTTTTTATACCAAGACAACTTTTAGACGCAATGATCGGGAAAATGGATCGATATAAATAAAACTTGAGTACCAAAAAGATTATAATTAACATATAAGTGATTTTTTATACCAAGACAACTTTTAGACGCAATGATCGGAAAATGGATCGATATAAATAAAACTTGAGTACCAAACAGATTATAATTAACATATAAGTGATTTTTTATACCAAGACAACTTTTAGACGCAATGATCGGGAAAATGGATCGATATAAATAAAACTTGAGTACCAAACAGATTATAATTAACATATAAGTGATTTTTTATACCAAGACAACTTTTAGACGCAATGATCGGAAAATGGATCGATATAAATAAAACTTGAGTACCAAACAGATTATAATTAACATATAAGTGATTTTTTATACCAAGACAACTTTTAGACGCAATGATCGGGAAAATGGATCGATATAAATAAAACTTGAGTACCAAAAAGATTATAATTAACATATAAGTGATTTTTTATACCAAGACAACTTTTAGACGCAATGATCGGGAAAATGGATCGATATAAATAAAACTTGAGTACCAAACAGATTATAATTAACATATAAGTGATTTTTTATACCAAGACAACTTTTAGACGCAATGATCGGGAAAATGGATCGATATAAATAAAACTTGAGTACCAAACAGATTATAATTAACATATAAGTCATTTTTTATACCAAGACAACTTTTAGACGCAATGATCGGGAAAATGGATCGATATAAATAAAACTTGAGTACCAAAAAGATTATAATTAACATATAAGTGATTTTTTATACCAAGACAACTTTTAGACGCAATGATCGGGAAAATGGATCGATATAAATAAAACTTGAGTACCAAACAGATTATAATTAACATATAAGTGATTTTTTATACCAAGACAACTTTTAGACGCAATGATCGGGAAAATGGATCGATATAAATAAAACTTGAGTACCAAAAAGATTATAATTAACATATAAGTGATTTTTTATACCAAGACAACTTTTAGACGCAATGATCGGGAAAATGGATCGATATAAATAAAACTTGAGTACCAAAAGATTATAATTAACATATAAGTGATTTTTTATACCAAGACAACTTTTAGACGCAATGATCGGGAAAATGGATCGATATAAATAAAACTTGAGTACCAAAAGATTATAATTAACATATAAGTGATTTTTTATACCAAGACAACTTTTAGACGCAATGATCGGGAAAATGGATCGATATAAATAAAACTTGAGTACCAGAAAGATTATAATTAACATATAAGTGATTTTTTATACCAAAACAACTTTTAGACACAATGATCGGAAAAATGGATCGATATAAATAAAAGTTGCCCATAATTAACATATAAGTGATTTTGTATACCAAGACAACTTTTAGACACAATGATCGGGAAAGTGGATCGATATAAATAAAACTGGCTCATAATTAACATATAAGTGATTTTTTATACCAAGACAACTTTTAGACGTAATGATCGGGAAAATGGGTCGATATAAATAAAACTTGAGTACCAAAAGATTATAATTAACATATAAGTGATTTTTTATACCAAGACAACTTTTAGACGCAATGATCGGGAAAATGGATCGATATAAATAAAACTTGAGTACCAAACAGATTATAATTAACATATAAGTGATTTTTTATACCAAGACAACTTTTAGACGCAATGATCGGGAAAATGGATCGATATAAATAAAACTTGAGTACCAAACAGATTATAATTAACATATAAGTGATTTTTTATACCAAGACAACTTTTAGACGCAATGATCGGGAAAATGGATCGATATAAATAAAACTTGAGTACCAAACAGATTATAATAACATATTTTTTATTATACCAAGACAACTTTTAGACGCAATGATCGGGAAAATGGATCGATATAAATAAAACTTGAGTACCAAAAAGATTATAATTAACATATAAGTGATTTTTTATACCAAGACAACTTTTAGACGCAATGATCGGGAAAATGGATCGATATAAATAAAACTTGAGTACCAAACAGATTATAATTAACATATAAGTGATTTTTTATACCAAGACAACTTTTAGACGCAATGATCGGGAAAATGGATCGATATAAATAAAACTTGAGTACCAAACAGATTATAATTAACATATAAGTGATTTTTTATACCAAAACAACTTTTAGACGCAATGATCGGGAAAATGGATCGATATAAATAAAACTTGAGTACCAAAAAGATTATAATTAACATATAAGTGATTTTTTATACCAAGACAACTTTTAGACGCAATGATCGGGAAAATGGATCGATATAAATAAAACTTGAGTACCAAACAGATTATAATTAACATATAAGTGATTTTTTTATACCAAGACAACTTTTAGACGCAATGATCGGGAAAATGGATCGATATAAATAAAACTTGAGTACCAAACAGATTATAATTAACATATAAGTGATTTTTTATACCAAGACAACTTTTAGACGCAATGATCGGGAAAATGGATCGATATAAATAAAACTTGAGTACCAAAAAGATTATAATTAACATATAAGTGATTTTTTATACCAAGACAACTTTTAGACGCAATGATCGGGAAAATGGATCGATATAAATAAAACTTGAGTACCAAACAGATTATAATTAACATATAAGTGATTTTTTATACCAAGACAACTTTTAGACGCAATGATCGGGAAAATGGATCGATATAAATAAAACTTGAGTACCAAAAAGATTATAATTAACATATAAGTGATTTTTTTATACCAAGACAACTTTTAGACGCAATGATCGGGAAAATGGATCGATATAAATAAAACTTGAGTACCAAACAGATTATAATTAACATATAAGTGATTTTTTATACCAAGACAACTTTTAGACGCAATGATCGGGAAAATGGATCGATATAAATAAAACTTGAGTACCAAAAAGATTATAATTAACATATAAGTGATTTTTTATACCAAGACAACTTTTAGACGCAATGATCGGAAAATGGATCGATATAAATAAAACTTGAGTACCAAAAAGATTATAATTAACATATAAGTGATTTTTTATACCAAGACAACTTTTAGACGCAATGATCGGGAAAATGGATCGATATAAATAAAACTTGAGTACCAAACAGATTATAATTAACATATAAGTGATTTTTTATACCAAGACAACTTTTAGACGCAATGATCGGGAAAATGGATCGATATAAATAAAACTTGAGTACCAAACAGATTATAATTAACATATAAGTGATTTTTTATACCAAGACAACTTTTAGACGCAATGATCGGGAAAATGGATCGATATAAATAAAACTTGAGTACCAAAAGATTATAATTAACATATAAGTGATTTTTTATACCAAGACAACTTTTAGACGCAATGATCGGGAAAATGGATCGATATAAATAAAACTTGAGTACCAAACAGATTATAATTAACATATAAGTGACTTTTTATATCAACTTTTAGACGCAATGATCGGGAAAATGGATCGATATAAATAAAACTTGAGTACCAAAAAGATTATAATTAACATATAAGTGATTTTTTATACCAAGACAACTTTTAGACGCAATGATCGGGAAATGGATCGATATAAATAAAACTTGAGTACCAAACAGATTATAATTAACATATAAGTGATTTTTTATACCAAGACAACTTTTAGACGCAATGATCGGGAAAATGGATCGATATAAATAAAACTTGAGTACCAAACAGATTATAATTAACATATAAGTGATTTTTTATACCAAGACAACTTTTAGACGCAATGATCGGGAAAATGGATCGATATAAATAAAACTTGAGTACCAAAAAGATTATAATTAACATATAAGTGATTTTTTATACCAAGACAACTTTTAGACGCAATGATCGGGAAAATGGATCGATATAAATAAAACTTGAGTACCAAACAGATTATAATTAACATATAAGTGATTTTTTATACCAAGACAACTTTTAGACGCAATGATCGGGAAAATGGATCGATATAAATAAAACTTGAGTACCAAAAAGATTATAATTAACATATAAGTGATTTTTTATACCAAGACAACTTTTAGACGCAATGATCGGGAAAATGGATCGATATAAATAAAACTTGAGTACCAAACAGATTATAATTAACATATAAGTGATTTTTTATACCAAGACAACTTTTAGACGCAATGATCGGGAAAATGGATCGATATAAATAAAACTTGAGTACCAAACAGATTATAATTAACATATAAGTGATTTTTTTATACCAAGACAACTTTTAGACGCAATGATCGGGAAAATGGATCGATATAAATAAAACTTGAGTACCAAACAGATTATAATTAACATATAAGTGATTTTTTATACCAAGACAACTTTTAGACGCAATGATCGGGAAAATGGATCGATATAAATAAAACTTGAGTACCAAAAAGATTATAATTAACATATAAGTGATTTTTTATACCAAGACAACTTTTAGACGCAATGATCGGGAAAATGGATCGATATAAATAAAACTTGAGTACCAAACAGATTATAATTAACATATAAGTGATTTTTTATACCAAGACAACTTTTAGACGCAATGATCGGGAAAATGGATCGATATAAATAAAACTTGAGTACCAAAAAATTATAATTAATACATAAGACAACTTTTAGATGCAATGATCGGAAAAATGGATCGATATAAATAAAACTTGAGTACCAAAAAGATTATAATTAACATATAAGTGATTTTTTATACCAAGACAACTTTTAGACGCAATGATCGGGAAAATGGATCGATATAAATAAAACTTGAGTACCAAAAAGATTATAATTAACATATAAGTGATTTTTTATACCAAGACAACTTTTAGACGCAATGATCGGAAAATGGATCGATATAAATAAAACTTGAGTACCAAACAGATTATAATTAACATATAAGTGATTTTTTATACCAAGACAACTTTTAGACGCAATGATCGGGAAAATGGATCGATATAAATAAAACTTGAGTACCAAAAAGATTATAATTAACATATAAGTGATTTTTTATACCAAGACAACTTTTAGACGCAATGATCGGGAAAATGGATCGATATAAATAAAACTTGAGTACCAAACAGATTATAATTAACATATAAGTGATTTTTTATACCAAGACAACTTTTAGACGCAATGATCGGGAAAATGGATCGATATAAATAAAACTTGAGTACCAAAAAGATTATAATTAACATATAAGTGATTTTTTATACCAAGACAACTTTTAGAAAATGGATCGATATAAATAAAACTTGAGTACCAAAAAGATTATAATTAACATATAAGTGATTTTTTATACCAAGACAACTTTTAGACGCAATGATCGGGAAAATGGATCGATATAAATAAAACTTGAGTACCAAAAAGATTATAATTAACATATAAGTGATTTTTTATACCAAGACAACTTTTAGACGCAATGATCGGGAAATGGATCGATATAAATAAAACTTGAGTACCAAAAAGATTATAATTAACATATAAGTGATTTTTTATACCAAGACAACTTTTAGACGCAATGATTGGGAAAATGGATCGATATAAATAAAACTTGAGTACCAAAAGATTATAATTAACATATAAGTGATTTTTTATACCAAGACAACTTTTAGACACAATGATCGGAAAAATGGATCGATATAAATAAAAGTTGCCCATAATTAACATATAAGTGATTTTGTATACCAAGACAACTTTTAGACGCAATGATCGGGAAAATGGATCGATATAAATAAAACTTGAGTACCAAAAAGATTATAATTAACATATAAGTGATTTTTTATACCAAGACAACTTTTAGACGCAATGATCGGGAAAATGGATCGATATAAATAAAACTTGAGTACCAAACAGATTATAATTAACATATAAGTGATTTTTTATACCAAGACAACTTTTAGACGCAATGATCGGGAAAATGGATCGATATAAATAAAACTTGAGTACCAAACAGATTATAATTAACATATAAGTGATTTTTTATACCAAGACAACTTTTAGACGCAATGATCGGGAAAATGGATCGATATAAATAAAACTTGAGTACCAAACAGATTATAATTAACATATAAGTGATTTTTTATACCAAGACAACTTTTAGACGCAATGATCGGGAAAATGGATCGATATAAATAAAACTTGAGTACCAAAAAGATTATAATTAACATATAAGTGATTTTTTATACCAAGACAACTTTTAGACGCAATGATCGGGAAAATGGATCGATATAAATAAAACTTGAGTACCAAAAAGATTATAATTAACATATAAGTGATTTTTTTACCAAGACAACTTTTAGACGCAATGATCGGGAAAATGGATCGACATAAATAAAACTTAAGTACCAAACAGATTATAATTAACATATAAGTGATTTTTTATACCAAGACAACTTTTAGACGCAATGATCGGGAAAATGGATCGATATAAATAAAACTTGAGTACCAAACAGATTATAATTAACATATAAGTGATTTTTTATACCAAGACAACTTTTAGACGCAATGATCGGGAAAATGGATCGATATAAATAAAACTTGAGTACCAAAAAGATTATAATTAACATATAAGTGATTTTTTATACCAAGACAACTTTTAGACACAATGATCGGAAAAATGGATCGATATAAATAAAAGTTGCCCATAATTAACATATAAGTGATTTTGTATACCAAGACAACTTTTAGACGCAATGATCGGGAAAGTGGGTCGATATAAATAAAACTTGAGTACCAAAATTAACATATAAGTGATTTTTTATACCAAGACAACTTTTAGACGCAATGATCGGGAAAATGGATCGATATAAATAAAACTTGAGTACCAAAAGATTATAATTAACATATAAGTGATTTTTTATACCAAGACAACTTTTAGACGCAATGATCGGAAAATGGATCGATATAAATAAAACTTGAGTACCAAACAGATTATAATTAACATATAAGTGATTTTTTATACCAAGACAACTTTTAGACGCAATGATCGGGAAATGGATCGATATAAATAAAACTTGAGTACCGAAAAGATCATAATTAACATATAAGTGATTTTTTATACCAAGGCAACTTTTAGACGCAATGATCGGGAAAATGGATCGATATAAATAAAACTTGAGTACCAAACAGATTATAATTAACATATAAGTGATTTTTTATACCAAGACAACTTTTAGACGCAATGATCGGGAAAATGGATCGATATAAATAAAACTTGAGTACCAAAAAGATTATAATTAACATATAAGTGATTTTTTATACCAAGACAACTTTTAGACGCAATGATCGGGAAAATGGATCGATATAAATAAAACTTGAGTACCAAAAAGATTATAATTAACATATAAGTGATTTTTTATACCAAGACAACTTTTAGACGCAATGATCGGGAAAATGGATCGATATAAATAAAACTTGAGTACCAAAAAGATTATAATTAACATATAAGTGATTTTTTATACCAAGACAACTTTTAGACGCAATGATCGGAAAATGGATCGATATAAATAAAACTTGAGTACCAAAAAGATTATAATTAACATATAAGTGATTTTTTATACCAAGACAACTTTTAGACGCAATGATCGGGAAAATGGATCGATATAAATAAAACTTGAGTACCAAAAAGATTATAATTAACATATAAGTGATTTTTTATACCAAGACAACTTTTAGACGCAATGATCGGGAAAATGGATCGATATAAATAAAACTTGAGTACCAAAAAGATTATAATTAACATATAAGTGATTTTTTATACCAAAACAACTTTTAGACACAATGATCGGAAAAATGGATCGATATAAATAAAACTTGCCCAAAATTATAATTATAAAAGTGATTTTTTATACCAAGACAACTTTTAGACGCAATGATCGGGAAAATGGATCGATATAAATAAAACTTGATACATAAATTAACATATAAGTGATTTTTTATACCAAGACAACTTTTAGACGCAATGATCGGGAAAATGGATCGATATAAATAAAACTTGAGTACCAAAAAGATTATAATTAACACATAAGTGATTTTTTATACCAAGACAACTTTTAGACGCAATGATCGGGAAAATGGATCGATATAAATAAAACTTGAGTACCAAACAGATTATAATTAACATATAAGTGATTTTTTATACCAAGACAACTTTTAGACGCAATGATCGGGAAAATGGATCGATATAAATAAAACTTGAGTACCAAACAGATTATAATTAACATATAAGTGATTTTTTATACCAAGACAACTTTTAGACGCAATGATCGGGAAAATGGATCGATATAAATAAAACTTGAGTACCAAAAAGATTATAATTAACATATAAGTGATTTTTTATACCAAGACAACTTTTAGACGCAATGATCGGGAAAATGGATCGATATAAATAAAACTTGAGTACCAAAAAGATTATAATTAACATATAAGTGATTTTTTATACCAAGACAACTTTTAGACGCAATGATCGGAAAAATGGATCGATATAAATAAAACTTGACCCAAAATTATACATATAAGTGATTTTTTATACCAAGACAACTTTTAGACGCAATGATCGGGAAAATGGATCGATATAAATAAAACTTGATTATAATTAACATATAAGTGATTTTTTATACCAAGACAACTTTTAGACGCAATGATCGGGAAAATGGATCGATATAAATAAAACTTGAGTACCAAAAGATTATAATTAACATATAAGTGATTTTTTATACCAAGACAACTTTTAGACGCAATGATCGGGAAAATGGATCGATATAAATAAAACTTGAGTACCAAACAGATTATAATTAACATATAAGTGATTTTTTATACCAAGACAACTTTTAGACGCAATGATCGGGAAAATGGATCGATATAAATAAAACTTGAGTACCAAACAGATTATAATTAACATATAAGTGACTTTTTATATCAACTTTTAGACGCAATGATCGGGAAAATGGATCGATATAAATAAAACTTGAGTACCAAACAGATTATAATTAACATATAAGTGATTTTTTATACCAAGACAACTTTTAGACGCAATGATCGGGAAAATGGATCGATATAAATAAAACTTGAGTACCAAAAAGATTATAATTAACATATAAGTGATTTTTTATACCAAGACAACTTTTAGACGCAATGATCGGGAAAATGGATCGATATAAATAAAACTTGAGTACCAAACAGATTATAATTAACATATAAGTGATTTTTTATACCAAGACAACTTTTAGACGCAATGATCGGGAAAATGGATCGATATAAATAAAACTTGAGTACCAAAAAGATTATAATTAACATATAAGTGATTTTTTATACCAAGACAACTTTTAGACGCAATGATCGGGAAAATGGATCGATATAAATAAAACTTGAGTACCAAAAAGATTATAATTAACATATAAGTGATTTTTTATACCAAGACAACTTTTAGACGCAATGATCGGAAAATGGATCGATATAAATAAAACTTGAGTACCAAAAAGATTATAATTAACATATAAGTGATTTTTTATACCAAGACAACTTTTAGACGCAATGATCGGGAAAATGGATCGATATAAATAAAACTTGAGTACCAAAAGATTATAATTAACATATAAGTGATTTTTTTATACCAAGACAACTTTTAGACGCAATGATCGGAAAAATGGATCGATATAAATAAAACTTTACCCATAATTAACATATAAGTGATTTTTTATACCAAGACAACTTTTAGACGCAATGATCGGGAAAATGGATCGATATAAATAAAACTATAATTAACATATAAGTGATTTTTTATACCAAGACAACTTTTAGACGCAATGATCGGGAAAATGGATCGATATAAATAAAACTTGAGTACCAAAAGATTATAATTAACATATAAGTGATTTTTTATACCAAGACAACTTTTAGACGCAATGATCGGGAAAATGGATCGATATAAATAAAACTTGAGTACCAAACAACTTTTAATTAACATATAAGAGTGATTTTTTATACCAAGTGATTTTTTATACGCAATGATCGGGAAAATGGATCGATATAAATAAAACTTGAGTACCAAAAAGATTATAATTAACATATAAGTGATTTTTTATACCAAGACAACTTTTAGACGCAATGATCGGGAAAATGGATCGATATAAATAAAACTTGAGTACCAAAAGATTATAATTAACATATAAGTGATTTTTTATACCAAGACAACTTTTAGACGCAATGATCGGGAAAATGGATCGATATAAATAAAACTTGAGTACCAAAAGATTATAATTAACATATAAGTGATTTTTTATACCAAGACAACTTTTAGACGCAATGATCGGGAAAATGGATCGATATAAATAAAACTTGCCCATTAAATTAACATATAAGTGATTTTTTATACCAAGACAACTTTTAGACGCAATGATCGGGAAAATGGATCGATATAAATAAAACTTGAGTACCAAAAAGATTATAATTAACATATAAGTGATTTTTTATACCAAGACAACTTTTAGACGCAATGATCGGGAAAATGGATCGATATAAATAAAACTTGAGTACCAAACAGATTATAATTAACATATAAGTGATTTTTTATACCAAGACAACTTTTAGACGCAATGATCGGGAAAATGGATCGATATAAATAAAACTTGAGTACCAAACAGATTATAATTAACATATAAGTGATTTTTTATACCAAGACAACTTTTAGACGCAATGATCGGAAAATGGATCGATATAAATAAAACTTGAGTACCAAACAGATTATAATTAACATATAAGTGATTTTTTATACCAAGACAACTTTTAGACGCAATGATCGGGAAAATGGATCGATATAAATAAAACTTGAGTACCAAAAAGATTATAATTAACATATAAGTGATTTTTTATACCAAGACAACTTTTAGACGCAATGATCGGAAAATGGATCGATATAAATAAAACTTGAGTACCAAAAGATTATAATTAACATATAAGTGATTTTTTATACCAAGACAACTTTTAGACGCAATGATCGGGAAAATGGATCGATATAAATAAAACTTGAGTACCAAAAAGATTATAATTAACATATAAGTGATTTTTTATACCAAGACAACTTTTAGACGCAATGATCGGGAAAATGGATCGATATAAATAAAACTTGAGTACCAAACAGATTATAATTAACATATAAGTGATTTTTTATACCAAGACAACTTTTAGACGCAATGATCGGGAAAATGGATCGATATAAATAAAACTTGAGTACCAAAAAGATTATAATTAACATATAAGTGATTTTTTATACCAAAACAACTTTTAGACACAATGATCGGAAAAATGGATCGATATAAATAAAACTTGCCCAGATATATTAACATATAAGTGATTTTTTATACCAAGACAACTTTTAGACGCAATGATCGGGAAAATGGATCGATATAAATAAAACTTGAGTACCATAATTAACATATAAGTGATTTTTTATACCAAGACAACTTTTAGACGCAATGATCGGGAAAATGGATCGATATAAATAAAACTTGAGTACCAAAAGATTATAATTAACATATAAGTGATTTTTTATACCAAGACAACTTTTAGACGCAATGATCGGGAAAATGGATCGATATAAATAAAACTTGAGTACCAAAAAGATTATAATTAACATATAAGTGATTTTTTATACCAAGACAACTTTTAGACGCAATGATCGGGAAAATGGATCGATATAAATAAAACTTGAGTACCAAACAGATTATAATTAACATATAAGTGATTTTTTATACCAAGACTTTTAGACGCAATGATCGGAAAATGGATCGATATAAATAAAACTTGAGTACCAAACAGATTATAATTAACATATAAGTGATTTTTTATACCAAGACAACTTTTAGACGCAATGATCGGGAAAATGGATCGATATAAATAAAACTTGAGTACCAAAAAGATTATAATTAACATATAAGTGATTTTTTATACCAAGACAACTTTTAGACGCAATGATCGGGAAAATGGATCGATATAAATAAAACTTGAGTACCAAAAAGATTATAATTAACATATAAGTGATTTTTTATACCAAGACAACTTTTAGACGCAATGATCGGGAAAATGGATCGATATAAATAAAACTTGAGTACCAAAAAGATTATAATTAACATATAAGTGATTTTTTATACCAAGACAACTTTTAGACGCAATGATCGGGAAAATGGATCGATATAAATAAAACTTGAGTACCAAAAAGATTATAATTAACATATAAGTGATTTTTTATACCAAGACAACTTTTAGACGCAATGATCGGGAAAATGGATCGATATAAATAAAACTTGAGTACCAAAAAGATTATAATTAACATATAAGTGATTTTTTATACCAAGACAACTTTTAGACGCAATGATCGGGAAAATGGATCGATATAAATAAAACTTGAGTACCAAAAGATTATAATTAACATATAAGTGATTTTTTATACCAAGACAACTTTTAGACGCAATGATCGGAAAATGGATCGATATAAATAAAACTTGCCCATTAATTAACATATAAGTGATTTTTTATACCAAGACAACTTTTAGACGCAATGATCGGGAAAATGGATCGATATAAATAAAACTTGAGTACCATAATTAACATATAAGTGATTTTTTATACCAAGACAACTTTTAGACGCAATGATCGGGAAAATGGATCGATATAAATAAAACTTGAGTACCAAAAAGATTATAATTAACATATAAGTGATTTTTTATACCAAGACAACTTTTAGACGCAATGATCGGGAAAATGGATCGATATAAATAAAACTTGAGTACCAAAAAGATTATAATTAACATATAAGTGATTTTTTATACCAAGACAACTTTTAGACGCAATGATCGGGAAAATGGATCGATATAAATAAAACTTGAGTACCAAAAGATTATAATTAACATATAAGTGATTTTTTATACCAAGACAACTTTTAGACGCAATGATCGGGAAAATGGATCGATATAAATAAAACTTGAGTACCAAAAAGATTATAATTAACATATAAGTGATTTTTATACCAAGACAACTTTTAGACGCAATGATCGGGAAAATGGATCGATATAAATAAAACTTGAGTACCAAAAAGATTATAATTAACATATAAGTGATTTTTTATACCAAGACAACTTTTAGACGCAATGATCGGGAAAATGGATCGATATAAATAAAACTTGAGTACCAAACAGATTATAATTAACATATAAGTGATTTTTTATACCAAGACAACTTTTAGACGCAATGATCGGGAAAATGGATCGATATAAATAAAACTTGAGTACCAAAAAGATTATAATTAACATATAAGTGATTTTTTATACCAAGACAACTTTTAGACGCAATGATCGGGAAAATGGATCGATATAAATAAAACTTGAGTACCAAACAGATTATAATTAACATATAAGTGATTTTTTATACCAAGACAACTTTTAGACGCAATGATCGGGAAAATGGATCGATATAAATAAAACTTGAGTACCAAAAAGATTATAATTAACATATAAGTGATTTTTTATACCAAGACAACTTTTAGACGCAATGATCGGGAAAATGGATCGATATAAATAAAACTTGAGTACCAAAAAGATTATAATTAACATATAAGTGATTTTTTATACCAAGACAACTTTTAGACGCAATGATCGGGAAAATGGATCGATATAAATAAAACTTGAGTACCAAACAGATTATAATTAACATATAAGTGATTTTTTATACCAAGACAACTTTTAGACGCAATGATCGGGAAAATGGATCGATATAAATAAAACTTGAGTACCAAAAAGATTATAATTAACATATAAGTGATTTTTTATACCAAGACAACTTTTAGACGCAATGATCGGGAAAATGGATCGATATAAATAAAACTTGAGTACCAAAAAGATTATAATTAACATATAAGTGATTTTTTATACCAAGACAACTTTTAGACGCAATGATCGGGAAAATGGATCGATATAAATAAAACTTGAGTACCAAAAAGATTATAATTAACATATAAGTGATTTTTTATACCAAGACAACTTTTAGACGCAATGATCGGGAAAATGGATCGATATAAATAAAACTTGAGTACCAAACAGATTATAATTAACATATAAGTGATTTTTTATACCAAGACAACTTTTAGACGCAATGATCGGGAAAATGGATCGATATAAATAAAACTTGAGTACCAAAAAGATTATAATTAACATATAAGTGATTTTTTATACCAAGACAACTTTTAGACGCAATGATCGGGAAAATGGATCGATATAAATAAAACTTGAGTACCAAAAAGATTATAATTAACATATAAGTGATTTTTTATACCAAGACAACTTTTAGACACAATGATCGGAAAAATGGATCGATATAAATAAAAGTTGCCCATAATTAACATATAAGTGATTTTGTATACCAAGACAACTTTTAGACACAATGATCGGGAAAGTGGATCGATATAAATAAAACTGGCTCATAATTAACATATAAGTGATTTTTTATACCAAGACAACTTTTAGACGTAATGATCGGGAAAATGGGTCGATATAAAAAAAACTTGAGTACCTAAAAGATCATAATTAACATATAAGTGATTTTTTATACCAAGACAACTTTTAGACGCAATGATCGGGAAAATGGATCGATATAAATAAAACTTGAGTACCTAAAAGATTATAATTAACATATAAGTGATTTTTTATACCAAGACAACTTTTAGACGCAATGATCGGGAAAATGGATCGATATAAATAAAACTTGAGTACCAAACAGATTATAATTAACATATAAGTGATTTTTTATACCAAGACAACTTTTAGACGCAATGATCGGGAAAATGGATCGATATAAATAAAACTTGAGTACCAAACAGATTATAATTAACATATAAGTGATTTTTTATACCAAGACAACTTTTAGACGCAATGATCGGGAAAATGGATCGATATAAATTAAACTTGAGTACCAAAAAGATTATAATTAACATATAAGTGATTTTTTATACCAAGACAACTTTTAGACGCAATGATCGGGAAAATGGATCGATATAAATAAAACTTGAGTACCAAACAGATTATAATTAACATATAAGTGATTTTTTATACCAAGACAACTTTTAGACGCAATGATCGGGAAAATGGATCGATATAAATAAAACTTGAGTACCAAAAAGATTATAATTAACATATAAGTGATTTTTTATACCAAGACAACTTTTAGACGCAATGATCGGGAAAATGGATCGATATAAATAAAACTTGAGTACCAAACAGATTATAATTAACATATAAGTGATTTTTTATACCAAGACAACTTTTAGACGCAATGATCGGAAAATGGATCGATATAAATAAAACTTGAGTACCAAACAGATTATAATTAACATATAAGTGATTTTTTATACCAACAACTTTTAGACGCAATGATCGGGAAAATGGATCGATATAAATAAAACTTGAGTACCAAAAAGATTATAATTAACATATAAGTGATTTTTTATACCAAGACAACTTTTAGACGCAATGATCGGGAAAATGGATCGATATAAATAAAACTTGAGTACCAAACAGATTATAATTAACATATAAGTGATTTTTTATACCAAGACAACTTTTAGACGCAATGATCGGGAAAATGGATCGATATAAATAAAACTTGAGTACCAAAAAGATTATAATTAACATATAAGTGATTTTTTATACCAAGACAACTTTTAGACGCAATGATCGGGAAAATGGATCGATATAAATAAAACTTGAGTACCAAACAGATTATAATTAACATATAAGTGATTTTTTATACCAAGACAACTTTTAGACGCAATGATCGGGAAAATGGATCGATATAAATAAAACTTGAGTACCAAAAAGATTATAATTAACATATAAGTGATTTTTTATACCAAGACAACTTTTAGACGCAATGATCGGGAAAATGGATCGATATAAATAAAACTTGAGTACCAAAAAGATTATAATTAACATATAAGTGATTTTTTATACCAAGACAACTTTTAGACGCAATGATCGGGAAAATGGATCGATATAAATAAAACTTGAGTACCAAACAGATTATAATTAACATATAAGTGATTTTTTATACCAAGACAACTTTTAGACGCAATGATCGGGAAAATGGATCGATATAAATAAAACTTGAGTACCAAAAAGATTATAATTAACATATAAGTGATTTTTTTATACCAAGACAACTTTTAGACGCAATGATCGGGAAAATGGATCGATATAAATAAAACTTGAGTACCAAAAGATTATAATTAACATATAAGTGATTTTTTATACCAAGACAACTTTTAGACGCAATGATCGGGAAAATGGATCGATATAAATAAAACTTGAGTACCAAACAGATTATAATTAACATATAAGTGATTTTTTATACCAAGACAACTTTTAGACGCAATGATCGGGAAAATGGATCGATATAAATAAAACTTGAGTACCAAAAAGATTATAATTAACATATAAGTGATTTTTTATACCAAGACAACTTTTAGACGCAATGATCGGGAAAATGGATCGATATAAATAAAACTTGAGTACCAAAAAGATTATAATTAACATATAAGTGATTTTTTTATACCAAGACAACTTTTAGACGCAATGATCGGGAAAATGGATCGATATAAATAAAACTTGAGTACCAAAAAGATTATAATTAACATATAAGTGATTTTTTATACCAAGACAACTTTTAGACGCAATGATCGGGAAAATGGATCGATATAAATAAAACTTGAGTACCAAAAAGATTATAATTAACATATAAGTGATTTTTTATACCAAGACAACTTTTAGACGCAATGATCGGGAAAATGGATCGATATAAATAAAACTTGAGTACCAAAAAGATTATAATTAACATATAAGTGATTTTTTATACCAAGACAACTTTTAGACGCAATGATCGGGAAAATGGATCGATATAAATAAAACTTGAGTACCAAAAAGATTATAATTAACATATAAGTGATTTTTTATACCAAGACAACTTTTAGACACAATGATCGGAAAAATGGATCGATATAAATAAAAGTTGCCCATAATTAACATATAAGTGATTTTGTATACCAAGACAACTTTTAGACGCAATGATCGGGAAAGTGGATCGATATAAATAAAACTTGAGTACCATTATAATTAACATATAAGTGATTTTTTATACCAAGACAACTTTTAGACGCAATGATCGGGAAAATGGATCGATATAAATAAAACTTGAGTACCAAAAAGATTATAATTAACATATAAGTGATTTTTTATACCAAGACAACTTTTAGACGCAATGATCGGGAAAATGGATCGATATAAATAAAACTTGAGTACCAAAAAGATCATAATTAACATATAAGTACCAAGGCAACTTTTAGACGCAATGATCGGGAAAATGGATCGATATAAATAAAACTTGAGTACCAAAAAGATTATAATTAACATATAAGTGATTTTTTATACCAAGACAACTTTTAGACGCAATGATCGGGAAAATGGATCGATATAAATAAAACTTGAGTACCAAACAGATTATAATTAACATATAAGTGATTTTTTATACCAAGACAACTTTTAGACGCAATGATCGGGAAAATGGATCGATATAAATAAAACTTGAGTACCAAACAGATTATAATTAACATATAAGTGATTTTTTATACCAAGACAACTTTTAGACGCAATGATCGGGAAAATGGATCGATATAAATAAAACTTGAGTACCAAAAAGATTATAATTAACATATAAGTGATTTTTTATACCAAGACAACTTTTAGACGCAATGATCGGGAAAATGGATCGATATAAATAAAACTTGAGTACCAAACAGATTATAATTAACATATAAGTGATTTTTTATACCAAGACAACTTTTAGACGCAATGATCGGGAAAATGGATCGATATAAATAAAACTTGAGTACCAAAAAGATTATAATTAACATATAAGTGATTTTTTATACCAAGACAACTTTTAGACGCAATGATCGGGAAAATGGATCGATATAAATAAAACTTGAGTACCAAACAGATTATAATTAACATATAAGTGATTTTTTATACCAAGACAACTTTTAGACGCAATGATCGGGAAAATGGATCGATATAAATAAAACTTGAGTACCAAAAGATTATAATTAACATATAAGTGATTTTTTATACCAAGACAACTTTTAGACGCAATGATCGGGAAAATGGATCGATATAAATAAAACTTGAGTACCAAAAAGATTATAATTAACATATAAGTGATTTTTTATACCAAGACAACTTTTAGACGCAATGATCGGGAAAATGGATCGATATAAATAAAACTTGAGTACCAAACAGATTATAATTAACATATAAGTGATTTTTTATACCAAGACAACTTTTAGACGCAATGATCGGGAAAATGGATCGATATAAATAAAACTTGAGTACCAAAAAGATTATAATTAACATATAAGTGATTTTTTATACCAAGACAACTTTTAGACGCAATGATCGGGAAAATGGATCGATATAAATAAAACTTGAGTACCAAACAGATTATAATTAACATATAAGTGATTTTTTATACCAAGACAACTTTTAGACGCAATGATCGGGAAAATGGATCGATATAAATAAAACTTGAGTACCAAAAAGATTATAATTAACATATAAGTGATTTTTTATACCAAGACAACTTTTAGACGCAATGATCGGGAAAATGGATCGATATAAATAAAACTTGAGTACCAAAAAGATTATAATTAACATATAAGTGATTTTTTATACCAAGACAACTTTTAGACGCAATGATCGGGAAAATGGATCGATATAAATAAAACTTGAGTACCAAAAAGATTATAATTAACATATAAGTGATTTTTTATACCAAGACAACTTTTAGACGCAATGATCGGGAAAATGGATCGATATAAATAAAACTTGAGTACCAAACAGATTATAATTAACATATAAGTGATTTTTTATACCAAGACAACTTTTAGACGCAATGATCGGGAAAATGGATCGATATAAATAAAACTTGAGTACCAAACAGATTATAATTAACATATAAGTGATTTTTTATACCAAGACAACTTTTAGACGCAATGATCGGGAAAATGGATCGATATAAATAAAACTTGAGTACCAAACAGATTATAATTAACATATAAGTGATTTTTTATACCAAGACAACTTTTAGACGCAATGATCGGGAAAATGGATCGATATAAATAAAACTTGAGTACCAAACAGATTATAATTAACATATAAGTGATTTTTTATACCAAGACAACTTTTAGACGCAATGATCGGGAAAATGGATCGATATAAATAAAACTTGAGTACCAAAAGATTATAATTAACATATAAGTGATTTTTTATACCAAGACAACTTTTAGACGCAATGATCGGGAAAATGGATCGATATAAATAAAACTTGAGTACCAAAAAGATTATAATTAACATATAAGTGATTTTTTATACCAAGACAACTTTTAGACGCAATGATCGGGAAAATGGATCGATATAAATAAAACTTAAGTACCAAACAGATTATAATTAACATATAAGTGATTTTTTATACCAAGACAACTTTTAGACGCAATGATCGGGAAAATGGATCGATATAAATAAAACTTGAGTACCAAAAAGATTATAATTAACATATAAGTGATTTTTTATACCAAGACAACTTTTAGACGCAATGATCGGGAAAATGGATCGATATAAATAAAACTTGAGTACCAAAAAGATTATAATTAACATATAAGTGATTTTTTATACCAAGACAACTTTTAGACGCAATGATCGGGAAAATGGATCGATATAAATAAAACTTGAGTACCAAACAGATTATAATTAACATATAAGTGATTTTTTATACCAAGACAACTTTTAGACGCAATGATCGGGAAAATGGATCGATATAAATAAAACTTGAGTACCAAAAAGATTATAATTAACATATAAGTGATTTTTTATACCAAGACAACTTTTAGACGCAATGATCGGGAAAATGGATCGATATAAATAAAACTTGAGTACCAAAAAGATTATAATTAACATATAAGTGATTTTTTATACCAAGACAACTTTTAGACGCAATGATCGGGAAAATGGATCGATATAAATAAAACTTGAGTACCAAAAGATTATAATTAACATATAAGTGATTTTTTATACCAAGACAACTTTTAGACGCAATGATCGGGAAAATGGATCGATATAAATAAAACTTGAGTACCAAAAAGATTATAATTAACATATAAGTGATTTTTTATACCAAGACAACTTTTAGACGCAATGATCGGGAAAATGGATCGATATAAATAAAACTTGAGTACCAAAAAGATTATAATTAACATATAAGTGATTTTTTATACCAAGACAACTTTTAGACGCAATGATCGGGAAAATGGATCGATATAAATAAAACTTGAGTACCAAACAGATTATAATTAACATATAAGTGATTTTTTATACCAAGACAACTTTTAGACGCAATGATCGGGAAAATGGATCGATATAAATAAAACTTGAGTACCAAAAAGATTATAATTAACATATAAGTGATTTTTTATACCAAGACAACTTTTAGACGCAATGATCGGGAAAATGGATCGATATAAATAAAACTTGAGTACCAAAAAGATTATAATTAACATATAAGTGATTTTTTATACCAAGACAACTTTTAGACGCAATGATCGGGAAAATGGATCGATATAAATAAAACTTGAGTACCAAAAAGATTATAATTAACATATAAGTGATTTTTTATACCAAGACAACTTTTAGACGCAATGATCGGGAAAATGGATCGATATAAATAAAACTTGAGTACCAAAAAGATTATAATTAACATATAAGTGATTTTTTATACCAAGACAACTTTTAGACGCAATGATCGGGAAAATGGATCGATATAAATAAAACTTGAGTACCAAAAAGATTATAATTAACATATAAGTGATTTTTTATACCAAGACAACTTTTAGACGCAATGATCGGGAAAATGGATCGATATAAATAAAACTTGAGTACCAAACAGATTATAATTAACATATAAGTGATTTTTTATACCAAGACAACTTTTAGACGCAATGATCGGGAAAATGGATCGATATAAATAAAACTTGAGTACCAAAAAGATTATAATTAACATATAAGTGATTTTTTATACCAAGACAACTTTTAGACGCAATGATCGGGAAAATGGATCGATATAAATAAAACTTGAGTACCAAACAGATTATAATTAACATATAAGTGATTTTTTATACCAAGACAACTTTTAGACGCAATGATCGGGAAAATGGATCGATATAAATAAAACTTGAGTACCAAACAGATTATAATTAACATATAAGTGATTTTTTATACCAAGACAACTTTTAGACGCAATGATCGGGAAAATGGATCGATATAAATAAAACTTGAGTACCAAAAAGATTATAATTAACATATAAGTGATTTTTTATACCAAGACAACTTTTAGACGCAATGATCGGGAAAATGGATCGATATAAATAAAACTTGAGTACCAAAAAGATTATAATTAACATATAAGTGATTTTTTATACCAAGACAACTTTTAGACGCAATGATCGGGAAAATGGATCGATATAAATAAAACTTGAGTACCAAAAAGATTATAATTAACATATAAGTGATTTTTTATACCAAGACAACTTTTAGACGCAATGATCGGGAAAATGGATCGATATAAATAAAACTTGAGTACCAAAAAGATTATAATTAACATATAAGTGATTTTTTATACCAAGACAACTTTTAGACGCAATGATCGGGAAAATGGATCGATATAAATAAAACTTGAGTACCAAAAAGATTATAATTAACATATAAGTGATTTTTTATACCAAGACAACTTTTAGACGCAATGATCGGGAAAATGGATCGATATAAATAAAACTTGAGTACCAAAAGATTATAATTAACATATAAGTGATTTTTTATACCAAGACAACTTTTAGACGCAATGATCGGGAAAATGGATCGATATAAATAAAACTTGAGTACCAAAAGATTATAATTAACATATAAGTGATTTTTTATACCAAGACAACTTTTAGACGCAATGATCGGGAAAATGGATCGATATAAATAAAACTTGAGTACCAAACAGATTATAATTAACATATAAGTGATTTTTTATACCAAGACAACTTTTAGACGCAATGATCGGGAAAATGGATCGATATAAATAAAACTTGAGTACCAAAAAGATTATAATTAACATATAAGTGATTTTTTATACCAAGACAACTTTTAGACGCAATGATCGGGAAAATGGATCGATATAAATAAAACTTGAGTACCAAAAGATTATAATTAACATATAAGTGATTTTTTATACCAAGACAACTTTTAGACGCAATGATCGGGAAAATGGATCGATATAAATAAAACTTGAGTACCAAAAAGATTATAATTAACATATAAGTGATTTTTTATACCAAGACAACTTTTAGACGCAATGATCGGGAAAATGGATCGATATAAATAAAACTTGAGTACCAAAAAGATTATAATTAACATATAAGTGATTTTTTATACCAAGACAACTTTTAGACGCAATGATCGGGAAAATGGATCGATATAAATAAAACTTGAGTACCAAAAGATTATAATTAACATATAAGTGATTTTTTATACCAAGACAACTTTTAGACGCAATGATCGGGAAAATGGATCGATATAAATAAAACTTGAGTACCAAAAAGATTATAATTAACATATAAGTGATTTTTTATACCAAGACAACTTTTAGACGCAATGATCGGGAAAATGGATCGATATAAATAAAACTTGAGTACCAAAAAGATTATAATTAACATATAAGTGATTTTTTATACCAAGACAACTTTTAGACGCAATGATCGGGAAAATGGATCGATATAAATAAAACTTGAGTACCAAAAAGATTATAATTAACATATAAGTGATTTTTTATACCAAGACAACTTTTAGACGCAATGATCGGGAAAATGGATCGATATAAATAAAACTTGAGTACCAAAAGATTATAATTAACATATAAGTGATTTTTTATACCAAGACAACTTTTAGACGCAATGATCGGAAAATGGATCGATATAAATAAAACTTGAGTACCAAAAAGATTATAATTAACATATAAGTGATTTTTTATACCAAGACAACTTTTAGACGCAATGATCGGGAAAATGGATCGATATAAATAAAACTTGAGTACCAAAAGATTATAATTAACATATAAGTGATTTTTTATACCAAGACAACTTTTAGACGCAATGATCGGGAAAATGGATCGATATAAATAAAACTTGAGTACCAAAAAGATTATAATTAACATATAAGTGATTTTTTATACCAAGACAACTTTTAGACGCAATGATCGGGAAAATGGATCGATATAAATAAAACTTGAGTACCAAAAGATTATAATTAACATATAAGTGATTTTTTATACCAAGACAACTTTTAGACGCAATGATCGGGAAAATGGATCGATATAAATAAAACTTGAGTACCAAAAAGATTATAATTAACATATAAGTGATTTTTTATACCAAGACAACTTTTAGACGCAATGATCGGGAAAATGGATCGATATAAATAAAACTTGAGTACCAAAAAGATTATAATTAACATATAAGTGATTTTTTATACCAAGACAACTTTTAGACGCAATGATCGGGAAAATGGATCGATATAAATAAAACTTGAGTACCAAAAAGATTATAATTAACATATAAGTGATTTTTTATACCAAGACAACTTTTAGACGCAATGATCGGGAAAATGGATCGATATAAATAAAACTTGAGTACCAAACAGATTATAATTAACATATAAGTGATTTTTTATACCAAGACAACTTTTAGACGCAATGATCGGGAAAATGGATCGATATAAATAAAACTTGAGTACCAAACAGATTATAATTAACATATAAGTGATTTTTTATACCAAGACAACTTTTAGACGCAATGATCGGGAAAATGGATCGATATAAATAAAACTTGAGTACCAAACAGATTATAATTAACATATAAGTGATTTTTTATACCAAGACAACTTTTAGACGCAATGATCGGGAAAATGGATCGATATAAATAAAACTTGAGTACCAAAAAGATTATAATTAACATATAAGTGATTTTTTATACCAAGACAACTTTTAGACGCAATGATCGGGAAAATGGATCGATATAAATAAAACTTGAGTACCAAAAAGATTATAATTAACATATAAGTGATTTTTTATACCAAGACAACTTTTAGACGCAATGATCGGGAAAATGGATCGATATAAATAAAACTTGAGTACCAAACAGATTATAATTAACATATAAGTGATTTTTTATACCAAGACAACTTTTAGACGCAATGATCGGGAAAATGGATCGATATAAATAAAACTTGAGTACCAAACAGATTATAATTAACATATAAGTGATTTTTTATACCAAGACAACTTTTAGACGCAATGATCGGGAAAATGGATCGATATAAATAAAACTTGAGTACCAAAAAGATTATAATTAACATATAAGTGATTTTTTATACCAAGACAACTTTTAGACGCAATGATCGGGAAAATGGATCGATATAAATAAAACTTGAGTACCAAAAGATTATAATTAACATATAAGTGATTTTTTATACCAAGACAACTTTTAGACGCAATGATCGGGAAAATGGATCGATATAAATAAAACTTGAGTACCAAAAAGATTATAATTAACATATAAGTGATTTTTTATACCAAGACAACTTTTAGACGCAATGATCGGGAAAATGGATCGATATAAATAAAACTTGAGTACCAAAAAGATTATAATTAACATATAAGTGATTTTTTATACCAAGACAACTTTTAGACGCAATGATCGGGAAAATGGATCGATATAAATAAAACTTGAGTACCAAAAAGATTATAATTAACATATAAGTGATTTTTTATACCAAGACAACTTTTAGACGCAATGATCGGGAAAATGGATCGATATAAATAAAACTTGAGTACCAAACAGATTATAATTAACATATAAGTGATTTTTTATACCAAGACAACTTTTAGACGCAATGATCGGGAAAATGGATCGATATAAATAAAACTTGAGTACCAAAAGATTATAATTAACATATAAGTGATTTTTTATACCAAGACAACTTTTAGACGCAATGATCGGGAAAATGGATCGATATAAATAAAACTTGAGTACCAAAAAGATTATAATTAACATATAAGTGATTTTTTATACCAAGACAACTTTTAGACGCAATGATCGGGAAAATGGATCGATATAAATAAAACTTGAGTACCAAAAAGATTATAATTAACATATAAGTGATTTTTTATACCAAGACAACTTTTAGACGCAATGATCGGGAAAATGGATCGATATAAATAAAACTTGAGTACCAAAAAGATTATAATTAACATATAAGTGATTTTTTATACCAAGACAACTTTTAGACGCAATGATCGGGAAAATGGATCGATATAAATAAAACTTGAGTACCAAAAAGATTATAATTAACATATAAGTGATTTTTTATACCAAGACAACTTTTAGACGCAATGATCGGGAAAATGGATCGATATAAATAAAACTTGAGTACCAAAAAGATTATAATTAACATATAAGTGATTTTTTATACCAAGACAACTTTTAGACGCAATGATCGGGAAAATGGATCGATATAAATAAAACTTGAGTACCAAACAGATTATAATTAACATATAAGTGATTTTTTATACCAAGACAACTTTTAGACGCAATGATCGGGAAAATGGATCGATATAAATAAAACTTGAGTACCAAAAAGATTATAATTAACATATAAGTGATTTTTTATACCAAGACAACTTTTAGACGCAATGATCGGGAAAATGGATCGATATAAATAAAACTTGAGTACCAAAAAGATTATAATTAACATATAAGTGATTTTTTATACCAAGACAACTTTTAGACGCAATGATCGGGAAAATGGATCGATATAAATAAAACTTGAGTACCAAAAAGATTATAATTAACATATAAGTGATTTTTTATACCAAGACAACTTTTAGACGCAATGATCGGGAAAATGGATCGATATAAATAAAACTTGAGTACCAAAAGATTATAATTAACATATAAGTGATTTTTTATACCAAGACAACTTTTAGACGCAATGATCGGGAAAATGGATCGATATAAATAAAACTTGAGTACCAAAAAGATTATAATTAACATATAAGTGATTTTTTATACCAAGACAACTTTTAGACGCAATGATCGGGAAAATGGATCGATATAAATAAAACTTGAGTACCAAAAAGATTATAATTAACATATAAGTGATTTTTTATACCAAGACAACTTTTAGACGCAATGATCGGGAAAATGGATCGATATAAATAAAACTTGAGTACCAAAAAGATTATAATTAACATATAAGTGATTTTTTATACCAAGACAACTTTTAGACGCAATGATCGGGAAAATGGATCGATATAAATAAAACTTGAGTACCAAAAGATTATAATTAACATATAAGTGATTTTTTATACCAAGACAACTTTTAGACGCAATGATCGGGAAAATGGATCGATATAAATAAAACTTGAGTACCAAACAGATTATAATTAACATATAAGTGATTTTTTATACCAAGACAACTTTTAGACGCAATGATCGGGAAAATGGATCGATATAAATAAAACTTGAGTACCAAAAAGATTATAATTAACATATAAGTGATTTTTTATACCAAGACAACTTTTAGACGCAATGATCGGGAAAATGGATCGATATAAATAAAACTTGAGTACCAAACAGATTATAATTAACATATAAGTGATTTTTTATACCAAGACAACTTTTAGACGCAATGATCGGGAAAATGGATCGATATAAATAAAACTTGAGTACCAAAAAGATTATAATTAACATATAAGTGATTTTTTATACCAAGACAACTTTTAGACGCAATGATCGGGAAAATGGATCGATATAAATAAAACTTGAGTACCAAAAAGATTATAATTAACATATAAGTGATTTTTTATACCAAGACAACTTTTAGACGCAATGATCGGGAAAATGGATCGATATAAATAAAACTTGAGTACCAAAAAGATTATAATTAACATATAAGTGATTTTTTATACCAAGACAACTTTTAGACGCAATGATCGGGAAAATGGATCGATATAAATAAAACTTGAGTACCAAAAAGATTATAATTAACATATAAGTGATTTTTTATACCAAGACAACTTTTAGACGCAATGATCGGGAAAATGGATCGATATAAATAAAACTTGAGTACCAAACAGATTATAATTAACATATAAGTGATTTTTTATACCAAGACAACTTTTAGACGCAATGATCGGGAAAATGGATCGATATAAATAAAACTTGAGTACCAAAAAGATTATAATTAACATATAAGTGATTTTTTATACCAAGACAACTTTTAGACGCAATGATCGGGAAAATGGATCGATATAAATAAAACTTGAGTACCAAAAAGATTATAATTAACATATAAGTGATTTTTTATACCAAGACAACTTTTAGACGCAATGATCGGGAAAATGGATCGATATAAATAAAACTTGAGTACCAAAAAGATTATAATTAACATATAAGTGATTTTTTATACCAAGACAACTTTTAGACGCAATGATCGGGAAAATGGATCGATATAAATAAAACTTGAGTACCAAAAAGATTATAATTAACATATAAGTGATTTTTTATACCAAGACAACTTTTAGACGCAATGATCGGGAAAATGGATCGATATAAATAAAACTTGAGTACCAAAAAGATTATAATTAACATATAAGTGATTTTTTATACCAAGACAACTTTTAGACGCAATGATCGGGAAAATGGATCGATATAAATAAAACTTGAGTACCAAAAAGATTATAATTAACATATAAGTGATTTTTTATACCAAGACAACTTTTAGACGCAATGATCGGGAAAATGGATCGATATAAATAAAACTTGAGTACCAAACAGATTATAATTAACATATAAGTGATTTTTTATACCAAGACAACTTTTAGACGCAATGATCGGGAAAATGGATCGATATAAATAAAACTTGAGTACCAAAAAGATTATAATTAACATATAAGTGATTTTTTATACCAAGACAACTTTTAGACGCAATGATCGGGAAAATGGATCGATATAAATAAAACTTGAGTACCAAAAAGATTATAATTAACATATAAGTGATTTTTTATACCAAGACAACTTTTAGACGCAATGATCGGGAAAATGGATCGATATAAATAAAACTTGAGTACCAAACAGATTATAATTAACATATAAGTGATTTTTTATACCAAGACAACTTTTAGACGCAATGATCGGGAAAATGGATCGATATAAATAAAACTTGAGTACCAAACAGATTATAATTAACATATAAGTGATTTTTTATACCAAGACAACTTTTAGACGCAATGATCGGGAAAATGGATCGATATAAATAAAACTTGAGTACCAAACAGATTATAATTAACATATAAGTGATTTTTTATACCAAGACAACTTTTAGACGCAATGATCGGGAAAATGGATCGATATAAATAAAACTTGAGTACCAAAAAGATTATAATTAACATATAAGTGATTTTTTATACCAAGACAACTTTTAGACGCAATGATCGGGAAAATGGATCGATATAAATAAAACTTGAGTACCAAAAAGATTATAATTAACATATAAGTGATTTTTTATACCAAGACAACTTTTAGACGCAATGATCGGGAAAATGGATCGATATAAATAAAACTTGAGTACCAAACAGATTATAATTAACATATAAGTGATTTTTTATACCAAGACAACTTTTAGACGCAATGATCGGGAAAATGGATCGATATAAATAAAACTTGAGTACCAAAAAGATTATAATTAACATATAAGTGATTTTTTATACCAAGACAACTTTTAGACGCAATGATCGGGAAAATGGATCGATATAAATAAAACTTGAGTACCAAAAAGATTATAATTAACATATAAGTGATTTTTTATACCAAGACAACTTTTAGACGCAATGATCGGAAAATGGATCGATATAAATAAAACTTGAGTACCAAAAAGATTATAATTAACATATAAGTGATTTTTTATACCAAGACAACTTTTAGACGCAATGATCGGGAAAATGGATCGATATAAATAAAACTTGAGTACCAAACAGATTATAATTAACATATAAGTGATTTTTTATACCAAGACAACTTTTAGACGCAATGATCGGGAAAATGGATCGATATAAATAAAACTTGAGTACCAAAAAGATTATAATTAACATATAAGTGATTTTTTATACCAAGACAACTTTTAGACGCAATGATCGGGAAAATGGATCGATATAAATAAAACTTGAGTACCAAAAAGATTATAATTAACATATAAGTGATTTTTTATACCAAGACAACTTTTAGACGCAATGATCGGGAAAATGGATCGATATAAATAAAACTTGAGTACCAAAAGATTATAATTAACATATAAGTGATTTTTTATACCAAGACAACTTTTAGACGCAATGATCGGGAAAATGGATCGATATAAATAAAACTTGAGTACCAAAAGATTATAATTAACATATAAGTGATTTTTTATACCAAGACAACTTTTAGACGCAATGATCGGGAAAATGGATCGATATAAATAAAACTTGAGTACCAAAAGATTATAATTAACATATAAGTGATTTTTTATACCAAGACAACTTTTAGACGCAATGATCGGGAAAATGGATCGATATAAATAAAACTTGAGTACCAAAAAGATTATAATTAACATATAAGTGATTTTTTATACCAAGACAACTTTTAGACGCAATGATCGGGAAAATGGATCGATATAAATAAAACTTGAGTACCAAAAGATTATAATTAACATATAAGTGATTTTTTATACCAAGACAACTTTTAGACGCAATGATCGGGAAAATGGATCGATATAAATAAAACTTGAGTACCAAAAAGATTATAATTAACATATAAGTGATTTTTTATACCAAGACAACTTTTAGACGCAATGATCGGGAAAATGGATCGATATAAATAAAACTTGAGTACCAAAAGATTATAATTAACATATAAGTGATTTTTTATACCAAGACAACTTTTAGACGCAATGATCGGGAAAATGGATCGATATAAATAAAACTTGAGTACCAAAAAGATTATAATTAACATATAAGTGATTTTTTATACCAAGACAACTTTTAGACGCAATGATCGGGAAAATGGATCGATATAAATAAAACTTGAGTACCAAACAGATTATAATTAACATATAAGTGATTTTTTATACCAAGACAACTTTTAGACGCAATGATCGGGAAAATGGATCGATATAAATAAAACTTGAGTACCAAAAAGATTATAATTAACATATAAGTGATTTTTTATACCAAGACAACTTTTAGACGCAATGATCGGGAAAATGGATCGATATAAATAAAACTTGAGTACCAAAAGATTATAATTAACATATAAGTGATTTTTTATACCAAGACAACTTTTAGACGCAATGATCGGGAAAATGGATCGATATAAATAAAACTTGAGTACCAGATTATAATTAACATATAAGTGATTTTTTATACCAAGACAACTTTTAGACGCAATGATCGGGAAAATGGATCGATATAAATAAAACTTGAGTACATAATTAACATATAAGTGATTTTTTATACCAAGACAACTTTTAGACGCAATGATCGGGAAAATGGATCGATATAAATAAAACTTGAGTACCAAAAGATTATAATTAACATATAAGTGATTTTTTATACCAAGACAACTTTTAGACGCAATGATCGGGAAAATGGATCGATATAAATAAAACTTGAGTACCAAAAAGATTATAATTAACATATAAGTGATTACCAAGACAACTTTTAGACGCAATGATCGGGAAAATGGATCGATATAAATAAAACTTGAGTACCAAAAGATTATAATTAACATATAAGTGATTTTTTATACCAAGACAACTTTTAGACGCAATGATCGGGAAAATGGATCGATATAAATAAAACTTGAGTACCAAAAAGATTATAATTAACATATAAGTGATTTTTTATACCAAGACAACTTTTAGACGCAATGATCGGGAAAATGGATCGATATAAATAAAACTTGAGTACCAAACAGATTATAATTAACATATAAGTGATTTTTTATACCAAGACAACTTTTAGACGCAATGATCGGGAAAATGGATCGATATAAATAAAACTTGAGTACCAAAAAGATTATAATTAACATATAAGTGATTTTTTATACCAAGACAACTTTTAGACGCAATGATCGGGAAAATGGATCGATATAAATAAAACTTGAGTACCAAAAAGATTATAATTAACATATAAGTGATTTTTTATACCAAGACAACTTTTAGACGCAATGATCGGGAAAATGGATCGATATAAATAAAACTTGAGTACCAAAAAGATTATAATTAACATATAAGTGATTTTTTATACCAAGACAACTTTTAGACGCAATGATCGGGAAAATGGATCGATATAAATAAAACTTGAGTACCAAACAGATTATAATTAACATATAAGTGATTTTTTATACCAAGACAACTTTTAGACGCAATGATCGGGAAAATGGATCGATATAAATAAAACTTAAGTACCAAACAGATTATAATTAACATATAAGTGATTTTTTATACCAAGACAACTTTTAGACGCAATGATCGGGAAAATGGATCGATATAAATAAAACTTGAGTACCAAAAAGATTATAATTAACATATAAGTGATTTTTTATACCAAGACAACTTTTAGACGCAATGATCGGGAAAATGGATCGATATAAATAAAACTTGAGTACCAAAAGATTATAATTAACATATAAGTGATTTTTTATACCAAGACAACTTTTAGACGCAATGATCGGGAAAATGGATCGATATAAATAAAACTTGAGTACCAAAAAGATTATAATTAACATATAAGTGATTTTTTATACCAAGACAACTTTTAGACGCAATGATCGGGAAAATGGATCGATATAAATAAAACTTGAGTACCAAAAAGATTATAATTAACATATAAGTGATTTTTTATACCAAGACAACTTTTAGACGCAATGATCGGGAAAATGGATCGATATAAATAAAACTTGAGTACCAAACAGATTATAATTAACATATAAGTGATTTTTTATACCAAGACAACTTTTAGACGCAATGATCGGGAAAATGGATCGATATAAATAAAACTTGAGTACCAAACAGATTATAATTAACATATAAGTGATTTTTTATACCAAGACAACTTTTAGACGCAATGATCGGGAAAATGGATCGATATAAATAAAACTTGAGTACCAAAAAGATTATAATTAACATATAAGTGATTTTTTATACCAAGACAACTTTTAGACGCAATGATCGGGAAAATGGATCGATATAAATAAAACTTGAGTACCAAAAGATTATAATTAACATATAAGTGATTTTTTATACCAAGACAACTTTTAGACGCAATGATCGGGAAAATGGATCGATATAAATAAAACTTGAGTACCAAAAAGATTATAATTAACATATAAGTGATTTTTTATACCAAGACAACTTTTAGACGCAATGATCGGGAAAATGGATCGATATAAATAAAACTTGAGTACCAAACAGATTATAATTAACATATAAGTGATTTTTTATACCAAGACAACTTTTAGACGCAATGATCGGGAAAATGGATCGATATAAATAAAACTTGAGTACCAAACAGATTATAATTAACATATAAGTGATTTTTTATACCAAGACAACTTTTAGACGCAATGATCGGGAAAATGGATCGATATAAATAAAACTTGAGTACCAAAAAGATTATAATTAACATATAAGTGATTTTTTATACCAAGACAACTTTTAGACGCAATGATCGGGAAAATGGATCGATATAAATAAAACTTGAGTACCAAAAAGATTATAATTAACATATAAGTGATTTTTTATACCAAGACAACTTTTAGACGCAATGATCGGGAAAATGGATCGATATAAATAAAACTTGAGTACCAAAAAGATTATAATTAACATATAAGTGATTTTTTATACCAAGACAACTTTTAGACGCAATGATCGGGAAAATGGATCGATATAAATAAAACTTGAGTACCAAAAAGATTATAATTAACATATAAGTGATTTTTTATACCAAGACAACTTTTAGACGCAATGATCGGGAAAATGGATCGATATAAATAAAACTTGAGTACCAAAAAGATTATAATTAACATATAAGTGATTTTTTATACCAAGACAACTTTTAGACGCAATGATCGGGAAAATGGATCGATATAAATAAAACTTGAGTACCAAAAAGATTATAATTAACATATAAGTGATTTTTTATACCAAGACAACTTTTAGACGCAATGATCGGGAAAATGGATCGATATAAATAAAACTTGAGTACCAAAAGATTATAATTAACATATAAGTGATTTTTTATACCAAGACAACTTTTAGACGCAATGATCGGGAAAATGGATCGATATAAATAAAACTTGAGTACCAAAAAGATTATAATTAACATATAAGTGATTTTTTATACCAAGACAACTTTTAGACGCAATGATCGGGAAAATGGATCGATATAAATAAAACTTGAGTACCAAAAAGATTATAATTAACATATAAGTGATTTTTTATACCAAGACAACTTTTAGACGCAATGATCGGGAAAATGGATCGATATAAATAAAACTTGAGTACCAAACAGATTATAATTAACATATAAGTGATTTTTTATACCAAGACAACTTTTAGACGCAATGATCGGGAAAATGGATCGATATAAATAAAACTTGAGTACCAAAAAGATTATAATTAACATATAAGTGATTTTTTATACCAAGACAACTTTTAGACGCAATGATCGGGAAAATGGATCGATATAAATAAAACTTGAGTACCAAAAGATTATAATTAACATATAAGTGATTTTTTATACCAAGACAACTTTTAGACGCAATGATCGGGAAAATGGATCGATATAAATAAAACTTGAGTACCAAAAGATTATAATTAACATATAAGTGATTTTTTATACCAAGACAACTTTTAGACGCAATGATCGGGAAAATGGATCGATATAAATAAAACTTGAGTACCAAAAAGATTATAATTAACATATAAGTGATTTTTTATACCAAGACAACTTTTAGACGCAATGATCGGGAAAATGGATCGATATAAATAAAACTTGAGTACCAAAAGATTATAATTAACATATAAGTGATTTTTTATACCAAGACAACTTTTAGACGCAATGATCGGGAAAATGGATCGATATAAATAAAACTTGAGTACCAAAAAGATTATAATTAACATATAAGTGATTTTTTATACCAAGACAACTTTTAGACGCAATGATCGGGAAAATGGATCGATATAAATAAAACTTGAGTACCAAAAAGATTATAATTAACATATAAGTGATTTTTTATACCAAGACAACTTTTAGACGCAATGATCGGGAAAATGGATCGATATAAATAAAACTTGAGTACCAAAAAGATTATAATTAACATATAAGTGATTTTTTATACCAAGACAACTTTTAGACGCAATGATCGGGAAAATGGATCGATATAAATAAAACTTGAGTACCAAACAGATTATAATTAACATATAAGTGATTTTTTATACCAAGACAACTTTTAGACGCAATGATCGGGAAAATGGATCGATATAAATAAAACTTGAGTACCAAACAGATTATAATTAACATATAAGTGATTTTTTATACCAAGACAACTTTTAGACGCAATGATCGGGAAAATGGATCGATATAAATAAAACTTGAGTACCAAACAGATTATAATTAACATATAAGTGATTTTTTATACCAAGACAACTTTTAGACGCAATGATCGGGAAAATGGATCGATATAAATAAAACTTGAGTACCAAAAAGATTATAATTAACATATAAGTGATTTTTTATACCAAGACAACTTTTAGACGCAATGATCGGGAAAATGGATCGATATAAATAAAACTTGAGTACCAAACAGATTATAATTAACATATAAGTGATTTTTTATACCAAGACAACTTTTAGACGCAATGATCGGGAAAATGGATCGATATAAATAAAACTTGAGTACCAAAAAGATTATAATTAACATATAAGTGATTTTTTATACCAAGACAACTTTTAGACGCAATGATCGGGAAAATGGATCGATATAAATAAAACTTGAGTACCAAAAGATTATAATTAACATATAAGTGATTTTTTATACCAAGACAACTTTTAGACGCAATGATCGGGAAAATGGATCGATATAAATAAAACTTGAGTACCAAAAAGATTATAATTAACATATAAGTGATTTTTTATACCAAGACAACTTTTAGACGCAATGATCGGGAAAATGGATCGATATAAATAAAACTTGAGTACCAAAAAGATTATAATTAACATATAAGTGATTTTTTATACCAAGACAACTTTTAGACGCAATGATCGGGAAAATGGATCGATATAAATAAAACTTGAGTACCAAAAGATTATAATTAACATATAAGTGATTTTTTATACCAAGACAACTTTTAGACGCAATGATCGGGAAAATGGATCGATATAAATAAAACTTGAGTACCAAAAAGATTATAATTAACATATAAGTGATTTTTTATACCAAGACAACTTTTAGACGCAATGATCGGGAAAATGGATCGATATAAATAAAACTTGAGTACCAAAAAGATTATAATTAACATATAAGTGATTTTTTATACCAAGACAACTTTTAGACGCAATGATCGGGAAAATGGATCGATATAAATAAAACTTGAGTACCAAAAGATTATAATTAACATATAAGTGATTTTTTATACCAAGACAACTTTTAGACGCAATGATCGGGAAAATGGATCGATATAAATAAAACTTGAGTACCAAACAGATTATAATTAACATATAAGTGATTTTTTATACCAAGACAACTTTTAGACGCAATGATCGGGAAAATGGATCGATATAAATAAAACTTGAGTACCAAAAGATTATAATTAACATATAAGTGATTTTTTATACCAAGACAACTTTTAGACGCAATGATCGGGAAAATGGATCGATATAAATAAAACTTGAGTACCAAAAAGATTATAATTAACATATAAGTGATTTTTTATACCAAGACAACTTTTAGACGCAATGATCGGGAAAATGGATCGATATAAATAAAACTTGAGTACCAAAAAGATTATAATTAACATATAAGTGATTTTTTATACCAAGACAACTTTTAGACGCAATGATCGGGAAAATGGATCGATATAAATAAAACTTGAGTACCAAAAAGATTATAATTAACATATAAGTGATTTTTTATACCAAGACAACTTTTAGACGCAATGATCGGGAAAATGGATCGATATAAATAAAACTTGAGTACCAAAAAGATTATAATTAACATATAAGTGATTTTTTATACCAAGACAACTTTTAGACGCAATGATCGGGAAAATGGATCGATATAAATAAAACTTGAGTACCAAAAAGATTATAATTAACATATAAGTGATTTTTTATACCAAGACAACTTTTAGACGCAATGATCGGGAAAATGGATCGATATAAATAAAACTTGAGTACCAAAAAGATTATAATTAACATATAAGTGATTTTTTATACCAAGACAACTTTTAGACGCAATGATCGGGAAAATGGATCGATATAAATAAAACTTGAGTACCAAAAAGATTATAATTAACATATAAGTGATTTTTTATACCAAGACAACTTTTAGACGCAATGATCGGGAAAATGGATCGATATAAATAAAACTTGAGTACCAAACAGATTATAATTAACATATAAGTGATTTTTTATACCAAGACAACTTTTAGACGCAATGATCGGGAAAATGGATCGATATAAATAAAACTTGAGTACCAAAAAGATTATAATTAACATATAAGTGATTTTTTATACCAAGACAACTTTTAGACGCAATGATCGGGAAAATGGATCGATATAAATAAAACTTGAGTACCAAACAGATTATAATTAACATATAAGTGATTTTTTATACCAAGACAACTTTTAGACGCAATGATCGGGAAAATGGATCGATATAAATAAAACTTGAGTACCAAACAGATTATAATTAACATATAAGTGATTTTTTATACCAAGACAACTTTTAGACGCAATGATCGGGAAAATGGATCGATATAAATAAAACTTGAGTACCAAAAAGATTATAATTAACATATAAGTGATTTTTTATACCAAGACAACTTTTAGACGCAATGATCGGGAAAATGGATCGATATAAATAAAACTTGAGTACCAAAAGATTATAATTAACATATAAGTGATTTTTTATACCAAGACAACTTTTAGACGCAATGATCGGGAAAATGGATCGATATAAATAAAACTTGAGTACCAAAAAGATTATAATTAACATATAAGTGATTTTTTATACCAAGACAACTTTTAGACGCAATGATCGGGAAAATGGATCGATATAAATAAAACTTGAGTACCAAAAAGATTATAATTAACATATAAGTGATTTTTTATACCAAGACAACTTTTAGACGCAATGATCGGGAAAATGGATCGATATAAATAAAACTTGAGTACCAAACAGATTATAATTAACATATAAGTGATTTTTTATACCAAGACAACTTTTAGACGCAATGATCGGGAAAATGGATCGATATAAATAAAACTTGAGTACCAAACAGATTATAATTAACATATAAGTGATTTTTTATACCAAGACAACTTTTAGACGCAATGATCGGGAAAATGGATCGATATAAATAAAACTTGAGTACCAAAAAGATTATAATTAACATATAAGTGATTTTTTATACCAAGACAACTTTTAGACGCAATGATCGGGAAAATGGATCGATATAAATAAAACTTGAGTACCAAAAAGATTATAATTAACATATAAGTGATTTTTTATACCAAGACAACTTTTAGACGCAATGATCGGGAAAATGGATCGATATAAATAAAACTTGAGTACCAAAAAGATTATAATTAACATATAAGTGATTTTTTATACCAAGACAACTTTTAGACGCAATGATCGGAAAATGGATCGATATAAATAAAACTTGAGTACCAAACAGATTATAATTAACATATAAGTGATTTTTTATACCAAGACAACTTTTAGACGCAATGATCGGGAAAATGGATCGATATAAATAAAACTTGAGTACCAAAAGATTATAATTAACATATAAGTGATTTTTTATACCAAGACAACTTTTAGACGCAATGATCGGGAAAATGGATCGATATAAATAAAACTTGAGTACCAAAAAGATTATAATTAACATATAAGTGATTTTTTATACCAAGACAACTTTTAGACGCAATGATCGGGAAAATGGATCGATATAAATAAAACTTGAGTACCAAAAGATTATAATTAACATATAAGTGATTTTTTATACCAAGACAACTTTTAGACGCAATGATCGGGAAAATGGATCGATATAAATAAAACTTGAGTACCAAACAGATTATAATTAACATATAAGTGATTTTTTATACCAAGACAACTTTTAGACGCAATGATCGGGAAAATGGATCGATATAAATAAAACTTGAGTACCAAAAGATTATAATTAACATATAAGTGATTTTTTATACCAAGACAACTTTTAGACGCAATGATCGGGAAAATGGATCGATATAAATAAAACTTGAGTACCAAACAGATTATAATTAACATATAAGTGATTTTTTATACCAAGACAACTTTTAGACGCAATGATCGGGAAAATGGATCGATATAAATAAAACTTGAGTACCAAAAAGATTATAATTAACATATAAGTGATTTTTTATACCAAGACAACTTTTAGACGCAATGATCGGGAAAATGGATCGATATAAATAAAACTTGAGTACCAAAAAGATTATAATTAACATATAAGTGATTTTTTATACCAAGACAACTTTTAGACGCAATGATCGGGAAAATGGATCGATATAAATAAAACTTGAGTACCAAAAAGATTATAATTAACATATAAGTGATTTTTTATACCAAGACAACTTTTAGACGCAATGATCGGGAAAATGGATCGATATAAATAAAACTTGAGTACCAAACAGATTATAATTAACATATAAGTGATTTTTTATACCAAGACAACTTTTAGACGCAATGATCGGGAAAATGGATCGATATAAATAAAACTTGAGTACCAAACAGATTATAATTAACATATAAGTGATTTTTTATACCAAGACAACTTTTAGACGCAATGATCGGGAAAATGGATCGATATAAATAAAACTTGAGTACCAAAAAGATTATAATTAACATATAAGTGATTTTTTATACCAAGACAACTTTTAGACGCAATGATCGGGAAAATGGATCGATATAAATAAAACTTGAGTACCAAACAGATTATAATTAACATATAAGTGATTTTTTATACCAAGACAACTTTTAGACGCAATGATCGGGAAAATGGATCGATATAAATAAAACTTGAGTACCAAAAAGATTATAATTAACATATAAGTGATTTTTTATACCAAGACAACTTTTAGACGCAATGATCGGGAAAATGGATCGATATAAATAAAACTTGAGTACCAAAAAGATTATAATTAACATATAAGTGATTTTTTATACCAAGACAACTTTTAGACGCAATGATCGGGAAAATGGATCGATATAAATAAAACTTGAGTACCAAACAGATTATAATTAACATATAAGTGATTTTTTATACCAAGACAACTTTTAGACGCAATGATCGGGAAAATGGATCGATATAAATAAAACTTGAGTACCAAAAGATTATAATTAACATATAAGTGATTTTTTATACCAAGACAACTTTTAGACGCAATGATCGGGAAAATGGATCGATATAAATAAAACTTGAGTACCAAAAAGATTATAATTAACATATAAGTGATTTTTTATACCAAGACAACTTTTAGACGCAATGATCGGGAAAATGGATCGATATAAATAAAACTTGAGTACCAAAAAGATTATAATTAACATATAAGTGATTTTTTATACCAAGACAACTTTTAGACGCAATGATCGGGAAAATGGATCGATATAAATAAAACTTGAGTACCAAACAGATTATAATTAACATATAAGTGATTTTTTATACCAAGACAACTTTTAGACGCAATGATCGGGAAAATGGATCGATATAAATAAAACTTGAGTACCAAAAAGATTATAATTAACATATAAGTGATTTTTTATACCAAGACAACTTTTAGACGCAATGATCGGGAAAATGGATCGATATAAATAAAACTTGAGTACCAAAAGATTATAATTAACATATAAGTGATTTTTTATACCAAGACAACTTTTAGACGCAATGATCGGGAAAATGGATCGATATAAATAAAACTTGAGTACCAAAAAGATTATAATTAACATATAAGTGATTTTTTATACCAAGACAACTTTTAGACGCAATGATCGGGAAAATGGATCGATATAAATAAAACTTGAGTACCAAAAAGATTATAATTAACATATAAGTGATTTTTTATACCAAGACAACTTTTAGACGCAATGATCGGGAAAATGGATCGATATAAATAAAACTTGAGTACCAAAAAGATTATAATTAACATATAAGTGATTTTTTATACCAAGACAACTTTTAGACGCAATGATCGGGAAAATGGATCGATATAAATAAAACTTGAGTACCAAAAAGATTATAATTAACATATAAGTGATTTTTTATACCAAGACAACTTTTAGACGCAATGATCGGGAAAATGGATCGATATAAATAAAACTTGAGTACCAAAAAGATTATAATTAACATATAAGTGATTTTTTATACCAAGACAACTTTTAGACGCAATGATCGGGAAAATGGATCGATATAAATAAAACTTGAGTACCAAAAAGATTATAATTAACATATAAGTGATTTTTTATACCAAGACAACTTTTAGACGCAATGATCGGGAAAATGGATCGATATAAATAAAACTTGAGTACCAAAAAGATTATAATTAACATATAAGTGATTTTTTATACCAAGACAACTTTTAGACGCAATGATCGGGAAAATGGATCGATATAAATAAAACTTGAGTACCAAAAAGATTATAATTAACATATAAGTGATTTTTTATACCAAGACAACTTTTAGACGCAATGATCGGGAAAATGGATCGATATAAATAAAACTTGAGTACCAAAAAGATTATAATTAACATATAAGTGATTTTTTATACCAAGACAACTTTTAGACGCAATGATCGGGAAAATGGATCGATATAAATAAAACTTGAGTACCAAAAGATTATAATTAACATATAAGTGATTTTTTATACCAAGACAACTTTTAGACGCAATGATCGGGAAAATGGATCGATATAAATAAAACTTGAGTACCAAACAGATTATAATTAACATATAAGTGATTTTTTATACCAAGACAACTTTTAGACGCAATGATCGGGAAAATGGATCGATATAAATAAAACTTGAGTACCAAACAGATTATAATTAACATATAAGTGATTTTTTATACCAAGACAACTTTTAGACGCAATGATCGGGAAAATGGATCGATATAAATAAAACTTGAGTACCAAAAAGATTATAATTAACATATAAGTGATTTTTTATACCAAGACAACTTTTAGACGCAATGATCGGGAAAATGGATCGATATAAATAAAACTTGAGTACCAAACAGATTATAATTAACATATAAGTGATTTTTTATACCAAGACAACTTTTAGACGCAATGATCGGGAAAATGGATCGATATAAATAAAACTTGAGTACCAAAAAGATTATAATTAACATATAAGTGATTTTTTATACCAAGACAACTTTTAGACGCAATGATCGGGAAAATGGATCGATATAAATAAAACTTGAGTACCAAAAAGATTATAATTAACATATAAGTGATTTTTTATACCAAGACAACTTTTAGACGCAATGATCGGGAAAATGGATCGATATAAATAAAACTTGAGTACCAAAAAGATTATAATTAACATATAAGTGATTTTTTATACCAAGACAACTTTTAGACGCAATGATCGGGAAATGGATCGATATAAATAAAACTTGAGTACCAAACAGATTATAATTAACATATAAGTGATTTTTTATACCAAGACAACTTTTAGACGCAATGATCGGGAAAATGGATCGATATAAATAAAACTTGAGTACCAAAAGATTATAATTAACATATAAGTGATTTTTTATACCAAGACAACTTTTAGACGCAATGATCGGGAAAATGGATCGATATAAATAAAACTTGAGTACCAAAAAGATTATAATTAACATATAAGTGATTTTTTATACCAAGACAACTTTTAGACGCAATGATCGGGAAAATGGATCGATATAAATAAAACTTGAGTACCAAAAAGATTATAATTAACATATAAGTGATTTTTTATACCAAGACAACTTTTAGACGCAATGATCGGGAAAATGGATCGATATAAATAAAACTTGAGTACCAAAAGATTATAATTAACATATAAGTGATTTTTTATACCAAGACAACTTTTAGACGCAATGATCGGGAAAATGGATCGATATAAATAAAACTTGAGTACCAAACAGATTATAATTAACATATAAGTGATTTTTTATACCAAGACAACTTTTAGACGCAATGATCGGGAAAATGGATCGATATAAATAAAACTTGAGTACCAAAAAGATTATAATTAACATATAAGTGATTTTTTATACCAAGACAACTTTTAGACGCAATGATCGGGAAAATGGATCGATATAAATAAAACTTGAGTACCAAACAGATTATAATTAACATATAAGTGATTTTTTATACCAAGACAACTTTTAGACGCAATGATCGGGAAAATGGATCGATATAAATAAAACTTGAGTACCAAAAAGATTATAATTAACATATAAGTGATTTTTTATACCAAGACAACTTTTAGACGCAATGATCGGGAAAATGGATCGATATAAATAAAACTTGAGTACCAAAAAGATTATAATTAACATATAAGTGATTTTTTATACCAAGACAACTTTTAGACGCAATGATCGGGAAAATGGATCGATATAAATAAAACTTGAGTACCAAACAGATTATAATTAACATATAAGTGATTTTTTATACCAAGACAACTTTTAGACGCAATGATCGGGAAAATGGATCGATATAAATAAAACTTGAGTACCAAAAAGATTATAATTAACATATAAGTGATTTTTTATACCAAGACAACTTTTAGACGCAATGATCGGGAAAATGGATCGATATAAATAAAACTTGAGTACCAAAAAGATTATAATTAACATATAAGTGATTTTTTATACCAAGACAACTTTTAGACGCAATGATCGGGAAAATGGATCGATATAAATAAAACTTGAGTACCAAAAAGATTATAATTAACATATAAGTGATTTTTTATACCAAGACAACTTTTAGACGCAATGATCGGGAAAATGGATCGATATAAATAAAACTTAAGTACCAAACAGATTATAATTAACATATAAGTGATTTTTTATACCAAGACAACTTTTAGACGCAATGATCGGAAAATGGATCGATATAAATAAAACTTGAGTACCAAACAGATTATAATTAACATATAAGTGATTTTTTATACCAAGACAACTTTTAGACGCAATGATCGGGAAAATGGATCGATATAAATAAAACTTGAGTACCAAACAGATTATAATTAACATATAAGTGATTTTTTATACCAAGACAACTTTTAGACGCAATGATCGGGAAAATGGATCGATATAAATAAAACTTGAGTACCAAAAAGATTATAATTAACATATAAGTGATTTTTTATACCAAGACAACTTTTAGACGCAATGATCGGGAAAATGGATCGATATAAATAAAACTTGAGTACCAAAAAGATTATAATTAACATATAAGTGATTTTTTATACCAAGACAACTTTTAGACGCAATGATCGGGAAAATGGATCGATATAAATAAAACTTGAGTACCAAACAGATTATAATTAACATATAAGTGATTTTTTATACCAAGACAACTTTTAGACGCAATGATCGGGAAAATGGATCGATATAAATAAAACTTGAGTACCAAAAAGATTATAATTAACATATAAGTGATTTTTTATACCAAGACAACTTTTAGACGCAATGATCGGGAAAATGGATCGATATAAATAAAACTTGAGTACCAAAAAGATTATAATTAACATATAAGTGATTTTTTATACCAAGACAACTTTTAGACGCAATGATCGGGAAAATGGATCGATATAAATAAAACTTGAGTACCAAACAGATTATAATTAACATATAAGTGATTTTTTATACCAAGACAACTTTTAGACGCAATGATCGGGAAAATGGATCGATATAAATAAAACTTGAGTACCAAACAGATTATAATTAACATATAAGTGATTTTTTTATACCAAGACAACTTTTAGACGCAATGATCGGGAAAATGGATCGATATAAATAAAACTTGAGTACCAAAAAGATTATAATTAACATATAAGTGATTTTTTATACCAAGACAACTTTTAGACGCAATGATCGGGAAAATGGATCGATATAAATAAAACTTGAGTACCAAAAAGATTATAATTAACATATAAGTGATTTTTTATACCAAGACAACTTTTAGACGCAATGATCGGGAAAATGGATCGATATAAATAAAACTTGAGTACCAAAAGATTATAATTAACATATAAGTGATTTTTTATACCAAGACAACTTTTAGACGCAATGATCGGGAAAATGGATCGATATAAATAAAACTTGAGTACCAAACAGATTATAATTAACATATAAGTGATTTTTTATACCAAGACAACTTTTAGACGCAATGATCGGGAAAATGGATCGATATAAATAAAACTTGAGTACCAAACAGATTATAATTAACATATAAGTGATTTTTTATACCAAGACAACTTTTAGACGCAATGATCGGGAAAATGGATCGATATAAATAAAACTTGAGTACCAAAAAGATTATAATTAACATATAAGTGATTTTTTATACCAAGACAACTTTTAGACGCAATGATCGGGAAAATGGATCGATATAAATAAAACTTGAGTACCAAAAAGATTATAATTAACATATAAGTGATTTTTTATACCAAGACAACTTTTAGACGCAATGATCGGGAAAATGGATCGATATAAATAAAACTTGAGTACCAAACAGATTATAATTAACATATAAGTGATTTTTTATACCAAGACAACTTTTAGACGCAATGATCGGGAAAATGGATCGATATAAATAAAACTTGAGTACCAAAAAGATTATAATTAACATATAAGTGATTTTTTATACCAAGACAACTTTTAGACGCAATGATCGGGAAAATGGATCGATATAAATAAAACTTGAGTACCAAAAAGATTATAATTAACATATAAGTGATTTTTTATACCAAGACAACTTTTAGACGCAATGATCGGGAAAATGGATCGATATAAATAAAACTTGAGTACCAAAAAGATTATAATTAACATATAAGTGATTTTTTATACCAAGACAACTTTTAGACGCAATGATCGGGAAAATGGATCGATATAAATAAAACTTGAGTACCAAAAAGATTATAATTAACATATAAGTGATTTTTTATACCAAGACAACTTTTAGACGCAATGATCGGGAAAATGGATCGATATAAATAAAACTTGAGTACCAAAAAGATTATAATTAACATATAAGTGATTTTTTATACCAAGACAACTTTTAGACGCAATGATCGGGAAAATGGATCGATATAAATAAAACTTGAGTACCAAAAGATTATAATTAACATATAAGTGATTTTTTATACCAAGACAACTTTTAGACGCAATGATCGGGAAAATGGATCGATATAAATAAAACTTGAGTACCAAAAGATTATAATTAACATATAAGTGATTTTTTATACCAAGACAACTTTTAGACGCAATGATCGGGAAAATGGATCGATATAAATAAAACTTGAGTACCAAAAAGATTATAATTAACATATAAGTGATTTTTTATACCAAGACAACTTTTAGACGCAATGATCGGGAAAATGGATCGATATAAATAAAACTTGAGTACCAAAAAGATTATAATTAACATATAAGTGATTTTTTATACCAAGACAACTTTTAGACGCAATGATCGGGAAAATGGATCGATATAAATAAAACTTGAGTACCAAAAAGATTATAATTAACATATAAGTGATTTTTTATACCAAGACAACTTTTAGACGCAATGATCGGGAAAATGGATCGATATAAATAAAACTTGAGTACCAAAAAGATTATAATTAACATATAAGTGATTTTTTATACCAAGACAACTTTTAGACGCAATGATCGGGAAAATGGATCGATATAAATAAAACTTGAGTACCAAAAAGATTATAATTAACATATAAGTGATTTTTTATACCAAGACAACTTTTAGACGCAATGATCGGGAAAATGGATCGATATAAATAAAACTTGAGTACCAAAAGATTATAATTAACATATAAGTGATTTTTTATACCAAGACAACTTTTAGACGCAATGATCGGGAAAATGGATCGATATAAATAAAACTTGAGTACCAAAAGATTATAATTAACATATAAGTGATTTTTTATACCAAGACAACTTTTAGACGCAATGATCGGGAAAATGGATCGATATAAATAAAACTTGAGTACCAAAAGATTATAATTAACATATAAGTGATTTTTTATACCAAGACAACTTTTAGACGCAATGATCGGGAAAATGGATCGATATAAATAAAACTTGAGTACCAAAAAGATTATAATTAACATATAAGTGATTTTTTATACCAAGACAACTTTTAGACGCAATGATCGGGAAAATGGATCGATATAAATAAAACTTGAGTACCAAACAGATTATAATTAACATATAAGTGATTTTTTATACCAAGACAACTTTTAGACGCAATGATCGGGAAAATGGATCGATATAAATAAAACTTGAGTACCAAAAGATTATAATTAACATATAAGTGATTTTTTATACCAAGACAACTTTTAGACGCAATGATCGGGAAAATGGATCGATATAAATAAAACTTGAGTACCAAACAGATTATAATTAACATATAAGTGATTTTTTATACCAAGACAACTTTTAGACGCAATGATCGGGAAAATGGATCGATATAAATAAAACTTGAGTACCAAAAAGATTATAATTAACATATAAGTGATTTTTTATACCAAGACAACTTTTAGACGCAATGATCGGGAAAATGGATCGATATAAATAAAACTTGAGTACCAAAAGATTATAATTAACATATAAGTGATTTTTTATACCAAGACAACTTTTAGACGCAATGATCGGGAAAATGGATCGATATAAATAAAACTTGAGTACCAAAAAGATTATAATTAACATATAAGTGATTTTTTATACCAAGACAACTTTTAGACGCAATGATCGGGAAAATGGATCGATATAAATAAAACTTGAGTACCAAAAAGATTATAATTAACATATAAGTGATTTTTTATACCAAGACAACTTTTAGACGCAATGATCGGGAAAATGGATCGATATAAATAAAACTTGAGTACCAAAAAGATTATAATTAACATATAAGTGATTTTTTATACCAAGACAACTTTTAGACGCAATGATCGGGAAAATGGATCGATATAAATAAAACTTGAGTACCAAAAAGATTATAATTAACATATAAGTGATTTTTTTATACCAAGACAACTTTTAGACGCAATGATCGGGAAAATGGATCGATATAAATAAAACTTGAGTACCAAAAGATTATAATTAACATATAAGTGATTTTTTATACCAAGACAACTTTTAGACGCAATGATCGGGAAAATGGATCGATATAAATAAAACTTGAGTACCAAAAAGATTATAATTAACATATAAGTGATTTTTTATACCAAGACAACTTTTAGACGCAATGATCGGGAAAATGGATCGATATAAATAAAACTTGAGTACCAAACAGATTATAATTAACATATAAGTGATTTTTTATACCAAGACAACTTTTAGACGCAATGATCGGGAAAATGGATCGATATAAATAAAACTTGAGTACCAAACAGATTATAATTAACATATAAGTGATTTTTTATACCAAGACAACTTTTAGACGCAATGATCGGGAAAATGGATCGATATAAATAAAACTTGAGTACCAAAAGATTATAATTAACATATAAGTGATTTTTTATACCAAGACAACTTTTAGACGCAATGATCGGGAAAATGGATCGATATAAATAAAACTTGAGTACCAAAAAGATTATAATTAACATATAAGTGATTTTTTATACCAAGACAACTTTTAGACGCAATGATCGGGAAAATGGATCGATATAAATAAAACTTGAGTACCAAAAGATTATAATTAACATATAAGTGATTTTTTATACCAAGACAACTTTTAGACGCAATGATCGGGAAAATGGATCGATATAAATAAAACTTGAGTACCAAAAAGATTATAATTAACATATAAGTGATTTTTTATACCAAGACAACTTTTAGACGCAATGATCGGGAAAATGGATCGATATAAATAAAACTTGAGTACCAAAAAGATTATAATTAACATATAAGTGATTTTTTATACCAAGACAACTTTTAGACGCAATGATCGGGAAAATGGATCGATATAAATAAAACTTGAGTACCAAACAGATTATAATTAACATATAAGTGATTTTTTATACCAAGACAACTTTTAGACGCAATGATCGGGAAAATGGATCGATATAAATAAAACTTGAGTACCAAAAAGATTATAATTAACATATAAGTGATTTTTTATACCAAGACAACTTTTAGACGCAATGATCGGGAAAATGGATCGATATAAATAAAACTTGAGTACCAAACAGATTATAATTAACATATAAGTGATTTTTTATACCAAGACAACTTTTAGACGCAATGATCGGGAAAATGGATCGATATAAATAAAACTTGAGTACCAAAAAGATTATAATTAACATATAAGTGATTTTTTATACCAAGACAACTTTTAGACGCAATGATCGGGAAAATGGATCGATATAAATAAAACTTGAGTACCAAACAGATTATAATTAACATATAAGTGATTTTTTATACCAAGACAACTTTTAGACGCAATGATCGGGAAAATGGATCGATATAAATAAAACTTGAGTACCAAACAGATTATAATTAACATATAAGTGATTTTTTATACCAAGACAACTTTTAGACGCAATGATCGGGAAAATGGATCGATATAAATAAAACTTGAGTACCAAAAAGATTATAATTAACATATAAGTGATTTTTTATACCAAGACAACTTTTAGACGCAATGATCGGGAAAATGGATCGATATAAATAAAACTTGAGTACCAAAAAGATTATAATTAACATATAAGTGATTTTTTATACCAAGACAACTTTTAGACGCAATGATCGGGAAAATGGATCGATATAAATAAAACTTGAGTACCAAAAAGATTATAATTAACATATAAGTGATTTTTTATACCAAGACAACTTTTAGACGCAATGATCGGGAAAATGGATCGATATAAATAAAACTTGAGTACCAAACAGATTATAATTAACATATAAGTGATTTTTTATACCAAGACAACTTTTAGACGCAATGATCGGGAAAATGGATCGATATAAATAAAACTTGAGTACCAAAAAGATTATAATTAACATATAAGTGATTTTTTATACCAAGACAACTTTTAGACGCAATGATCGGGAAAATGGATCGATATAAATAAAACTTGAGTACCAAAAGATTATAATTAACATATAAGTGATTTTTTATACCAAGACAACTTTTAGACGCAATGATCGGGAAAATGGATCGATATAAATAAAACTTGAGTACCAAACAGATTATAATTAACATATAAGTGATTTTTTATACCAAGACAACTTTTAGACGCAATGATCGGGAAAATGGATCGATATAAATAAAACTTGAGTACCAAAAAGATTATAATTAACATATAAGTGATTTTTTATACCAAGACAACTTTTAGACGCAATGATCGGGAAAATGGATCGATATAAATAAAACTTGAGTACCAAAAAGATTATAATTAACATATAAGTGATTTTTTATACCAAGACAACTTTTAGACGCAATGATCGGGAAAATGGATCGATATAAATAAAACTTGAGTACCAAACAGATTATAATTAACATATAAGTGATTTTTTATACCAAGACAACTTTTAGACGCAATGATCGGGAAAATGGATCGATATAAATAAAACTTGAGTACCAAACAGATTATAATTAACATATAAGTGATTTTTTTATACCAAGACAACTTTTAGACGCAATGATCGGGAAAATGGATCGATATAAATAAAACTTGAGTACCAAAAAGATTATAATTAACATATAAGTGATTTTTTATACCAAGACAACTTTTAGACGCAATGATCGGGAAAATGGATCGATATAAATAAAACTTGAGTACCAAAAGATTATAATTAACATATAAGTGATTTTTTATACCAAGACAACTTTTAGACGCAATGATCGGGAAAATGGATCGATATAAATAAAACTTGAGTACCAAAAGATTATAATTAACATATAAGTGATTTTTTATACCAAGACAACTTTTAGACGCAATGATCGGGAAAATGGATCGATATAAATAAAACTTGAGTACCAAAAGATTATAATTAACATATAAGTGATTTTTTATACCAAGACAACTTTTAGACGCAATGATCGGGAAAATGGATCGATATAAATAAAACTTGAGTACCAAAAAGATTATAATTAACATATAAGTGATTTTTTATACCAAGACAACTTTTAGACGCAATGATCGGGAAAATGGATCGATATAAATAAAACTTGAGTACCAAACAGATTATAATTAACATATAAGTGATTTTTTATACCAAGACAACTTTTAGACGCAATGATCGGGAAAATGGATCGATATAAATAAAACTTGAGTACCAAAAAGATTATAATTAACATATAAGTGATTTTTTATACCAAGACAACTTTTAGACGCAATGATCGGGAAAATGGATCGATATAAATAAAACTTGAGTACCAAAAGATTATAATTAACATATAAGTGATTTTTTATACCAAGACAACTTTTAGACGCAATGATCGGGAAAATCGATATAAATAAAACTTGAGTACCAAAAGATTATAATTAACATATAAGTGATTTTTTATACCAAGACAACTTTTAGACGCAATGATCGGGAAAATGGATCGATATAAATAAAACTTGAGTACCAAAAAGATTATAATTAACATATAAGTGATTTTTTATACCAAGACAACTTTTAGACGCAATGATCGGGAAAATGGATCGATATAAATAAAACTTGAGTACCAAAAAGATTATAATTAACATATAAGTGATTTTTTATACCAAGACAACTTTTAGACGCAATGATCGGGAAAATGGATCGATATAAATAAAACTTGAGTACCAAAAAGATTATAATTAACATATAAGTGATTTTTTATACCAAGACAACTTTTAGACGCAATGATCGGGAAAATGGATCGATATAAATAAAACTTGAGTACCAAACAGATTATAATTAACATATAAGTGATTTTTTATACCAAGACAACTTTTAGACGCAATGATCGGGAAAATGGATCGATATAAATAAAACTTGAGTACCAAAAAGATTATAATTAACATATAAGTGATTTTTTATACCAAGACAACTTTTAGACGCAATGATCGGGAAAATGGATCGATATAAATAAAACTTGAGTACCAAAAAGATTATAATTAACATATAAGTGATTTTTTATACCAAGACAACTTTTAGACGCAATGATCGGGAAAATGGATCGATATAAATAAAACTTGAGTACCAAACAGATTATAATTAACATATAAGTGATTTTTTATACCAAGACAACTTTTAGACGCAATGATCGGGAAAATGGATCGATATAAATAAAACTTGAGTACCAAAAAGATTATAATTAACATATAAGTGATTTTTTATACCAAGACAACTTTTAGACGCAATGATCGGGAAAATGGATCGATATAAATAAAACTTGAGTACCAAACAGATTATAATTAACATATAAGTGATTTTTTATACCAAGACAACTTTTAGACGCAATGATCGGGAAAATGGATCGATATAAATAAAACTTGAGTACCAAAAGATTATAATTAACATATAAGTGATTTTTTATACCAAGACAACTTTTAGACGCAATGATCGGGAAAATGGATCGATATAAATAAAACTTGAGTACCAAAAGATTATAATTAACATATAAGTGATTTTTTATACCAAGACAACTTTTAGACGCAATGATCGGGAAAATGGATCGATATAAATAAAACTTGAGTACCAAAAAGATTATAATTAACATATAAGTGATTTTTTATACCAAGACAACTTTTAGACGCAATGATCGGGAAAATGGATCGATATAAATAAAACTTGAGTACCAAAAAGATTATAATTAACATATAAGTGATTTTTTATACCAAGACAACTTTTAGACGCAATGATCGGGAAAATGGATCGATATAAATAAAACTTGAGTACCAAAAAGATTATAATTAACATATAAGTGATTTTTTATACCAAGACAACTTTTAGACGCAATGATCGGGAAAATGGATCGATATAAATAAAACTTGAGTACCAAAAGATTATAATTAACATATAAGTGATTTTTTATACCAAGACAACTTTTAGACGCAATGATCGGGAAAATGGATCGATATAAATAAAACTTGAGTACCAAACAGATTATAATTAACATATAAGTGATTTTTTATACCAAGACAACTTTTAGACGCAATGATCGGGAAAATGGATCGATATAAATAAAACTTGAGTACCAAAAAGATTATAATTAACATATAAGTGATTTTTTATACCAAGACAACTTTTAGACGCAATGATCGGGAAAATGGATCGATATAAATAAAACTTGAGTACCAAAAAGATTATAATTAACATATAAGTGATTTTTTATACCAAGACAACTTTTAGACGCAATGATCGGGAAAATGGATCGATATAAATAAAACTTGAGTACCAAAAAGATTATAATTAACATATAAGTGATTTTTTATACCAAGACAACTTTTAGACGCAATGATCGGGAAAATGGATCGATATAAATAAAACTTGAGTACCAAAAAGATTATAATTAACATATAAGTGATTTTTTATACCAAGACAACTTTTAGACGCAATGATCGGGAAAATGGATCGATATAAATAAAACTTGAGTACCAAACAGATTATAATTAACATATAAGTGATTTTTTATACCAAGACAACTTTTAGACGCAATGATCGGGAAAATGGATCGATATAAATAAAACTTGAGTACCAAAAAGATTATAATTAACATATAAGTGATTTTTTATACCAAGACAACTTTTAGACGCAATGATCGGGAAAATGGATCGATATAAATAAAACTTGAGTACCAAAAAGATTATAATTAACATATAAGTGATTTTTTATACCAAGACAACTTTTAGACGCAATGATCGGGAAAATGGATCGATATAAATAAAACTTGAGTACCAAAAGATTATAATTAACATATAAGTGATTTTTTATACCAAGACAACTTTTAGACGCAATGATCGGGAAAATGGATCGATATAAATAAAACTTGAGTACCAAAAAGATTATAATTAACATATAAGTGATTTTTTATACCAAGACAACTTTTAGACGCAATGATCGGGAAAATGGATCGATATAAATAAAACTTGAGTACCAAAAAGATTATAATTAACATATAAGTGATTTTTTATACCAAGACAACTTTTAGACGCAATGATCGGGAAAATGGATCGATATAAATAAAACTTGAGTACCAAACAGATTATAATTAACATATAAGTGATTTTTTATACCAAGACAACTTTTAGACGCAATGATCGGGAAAATGGATCGATATAAATAAAACTTGAGTACCAAAAAGATTATAATTAACATATAAGTGATTTTTTATACCAAGACAACTTTTAGACGCAATGATCGGGAAAATGGATCGATATAAATAAAACTTGAGTACCAAAAAGATTATAATTAACATATAAGTGATTTTTTATACCAAGACAACTTTTAGACGCAATGATCGGGAAAATGGATCGATATAAATAAAACTTGAGTACCAAAAAGATTATAATTAACATATAAGTGATTTTTTATACCAAGACAACTTTTAGACGCAATGATCGGGAAAATGGATCGATATAAATAAAACTTGAGTACCAAAAAGATTATAATTAACATATAAGTGATTTTTTATACCAAGACAACTTTTAGACGCAATGATCGGGAAAATGGATCGATATAAATAAAACTTGAGTACCAAACAGATTATAATTAACATATAAGTGATTTTTTATACCAAGACAACTTTTAGACGCAATGATCGGGAAAATGGATCGATATAAATAAAACTTGAGTACCAAAAAGATTATAATTAACATATAAGTGATTTTTTATACCAAGACAACTTTTAGACGCAATGATCGGGAAAATGGATCGATATAAATAAAACTTGAGTACCAAAAGATTATAATTAACATATAAGTGATTTTTTATACCAAGACAACTTTTAGACGCAATGATCGGGAAAATGGATCGATATAAATAAAACTTGAGTACCAAAAAGATTATAATTAACATATAAGTGATTTTTTATACCAAGACAACTTTTAGACGCAATGATCGGGAAAATGGATCGATATAAATAAAACTTGAGTACCAAAAGATTATAATTAACATATAAGTGATTTTTTATACCAAGACAACTTTTAGACGCAATGATCGGGAAAATGGATCGATATAAATAAAACTTGAGTACCAAAAGATTATAATTAACATATAAGTGATTTTTTATACCAAGACAACTTTTAGACGCAATGATCGGGAAAATGGATCGATATAAATAAAACTTGAGTACCAAAAGATTATAATTAACATATAAGTGATTTTTTATACCAAGACAACTTTTAGACGCAATGATCGGGAAAATGGATCGATATAAATAAAACTTGAGTACCAAAAAGATTATAATTAACATATAAGTGATTTTTTATACCAAGACAACTTTTAGACGCAATGATCGGGAAAATGGATCGATATAAATAAAACTTGAGTACCAAAAGATTATAATTAACATATAAGTGATTTTTTATACCAAGACAACTTTTAGACGCAATGATCGGGAAAATGGATCGATATAAATAAAACTTGAGTACCAAAAGATTATAATTAACATATAAGTGATTTTTTATACCAAGACAACTTTTAGACGCAATGATCGGGAAAATGGATCGATATAAATAAAACTTGAGTACCAAAAAGATTATAATTAACATATAAGTGATTTTTTATACCAAGACAACTTTTAGACGCAATGATCGGGAAAATGGATCGATATAAATAAAACTTGAGTACCAAACAGATTATAATTAACATATAAGTGATTTTTTATACCAAGACAACTTTTAGACGCAATGATCGGGAAAATGGATCGATATAAATAAAACTTGAGTACCAAACAGATTATAATTAACATATAAGTGATTTTTTATACCAAGACAACTTTTAGACGCAATGATCGGGAAAATGGATCGATATAAATAAAACTTGAGTACCAAACAGATTATAATTAACATATAAGTGATTTTTTATACCAAGACAACTTTTAGACGCAATGATCGGGAAAATGGATCGATATAAATAAAACTTGAGTACCAAAAAGATTATAATTAACATATAAGTGATTTTTTATACCAAGACAACTTTTAGACGCAATGATCGGGAAAATGGATCGATATAAATAAAACTTGAGTACCAAAAAGATTATAATTAACATATAAGTGATTTTTTATACCAAGACAACTTTTAGACGCAATGATCGGGAAAATGGATCGATATAAATAAAACTTGAGTACCAAACAGATTATAATTAACATATAAGTGATTTTTTATACCAAGACAACTTTTAGACGCAATGATCGGGAAAATGGATCGATATAAATAAAACTTGAGTACCAAAAAGATTATAATTAACATATAAGTGATTTTTTATACCAAGACAACTTTTAGACGCAATGATCGGGAAAATGGATCGATATAAATAAAACTTGAGTACCAAAAAGATTATAATTAACATATAAGTGATTTTTTATACCAAGACAACTTTTAGACGCAATGATCGGGAAAATGGATCGATATAAATAAAACTTGAGTACCAAAAGATTATAATTAACATATAAGTGATTTTTTATACCAAGACAACTTTTAGACGCAATGATCGGGAAAATGGATCGATATAAATAAAACTTGAGTACCAAACAGATTATAATTAACATATAAGTGATTTTTTATACCAAGACAACTTTTAGACGCAATGATCGGGAAAATGGATCGATATAAATAAAACTTGAGTACCAAAAAGATTATAATTAACATATAAGTGATTTTTTATACCAAGACAACTTTTAGACGCAATGATCGGGAAAATGGATCGATATAAATAAAACTTGAGTACCAAAAAGATTATAATTAACATATAAGTGATTTTTTATACCAAGACAACTTTTAGACGCAATGATCGGGAAAATGGATCGATATAAATAAAACTTGAGTACCAAAAAGATTATAATTAACATATAAGTGATTTTTTATACCAAGACAACTTTTAGACGCAATGATCGGGAAAATGGATCGATATAAATAAAACTTGAGTACCAAACAGATTATAATTAACATATAAGTGATTTTTTATACCAAGACAACTTTTAGACGCAATGATCGGGAAAATGGATCGATATAAATAAAACTTGAGTACCAAAAAGATTATAATTAACATATAAGTGATTTTTTATACCAAGACAACTTTTAGACGCAATGATCGGGAAAATGGATCGATATAAATAAAACTTGAGTACCAAACAGATTATAATTAACATATAAGTGATTTTTTATACCAAGACAACTTTTAGACGCAATGATCGGGAAAATGGATCGATATAAATAAAACTTGAGTACCAAAAAGATTATAATTAACATATAAGTGATTTTTTATACCAAGACAACTTTTAGACGCAATGATCGGGAAAATGGATCGATATAAATAAAACTTGAGTACCAAAAAGATTATAATTAACATATAAGTGATTTTTTATACCAAGACAACTTTTAGACGCAATGATCGGAAAATGGATCGATATAAATAAAACTTGAGTACCAAAAGATTATAATTAACATATAAGTGATTTTTTATACCAAGACAACTTTTAGACGCAATGATCGGGAAAATGGATCGATATAAATAAAACTTGAGTACCAAACAGATTATAATTAACATATAAGTGATTTTTTATACCAAGACAACTTTTAGACGCAATGATCGGGAAAATGGATCGATATAAATAAAACTTGAGTACCAAAAAGATTATAATTAACATATAAGTGATTTTTTATACCAAGACAACTTTTAGACGCAATGATCGGGAAAATGGATCGATATAAATAAAACTTGAGTACCAAAAGATTATAATTAACATATAAGTGATTTTTTATACCAAGACAACTTTTAGACGCAATGATCGGGAAAATGGATCGATATAAATAAAACTTGAGTACCAGATTATAATTAACATATAAGTGATTTTTTATACCAAGACAACTTTTAGACGCAATGATCGGGAAAATGGATCGATATAAATAAAACTTGAGTACCAAAAAGATTATAATTAACATATAAGTGATTTTTTATACCAAGACAACTTTTAGACGCAATGATCGGGAAAATGGATCGATATAAATAAAACTTGAGTACCAAAAAGATTATAATTAACATATAAGTGATTTTTTATACCAAGACAACTTTTAGACGCAATGATCGGGAAAATGGATCGATATAAATAAAACTTGAGTACCAAAAAGATTATAATTAACATATAAGTGATTTTTTATACCAAGACAACTTTTAGACGCAATGATCGGGAAAATGGATCGATATAAATAAAACTTGAGTACCAAAAAGATTATAATTAACATATAAGTGATTTTTTATACCAAGACAACTTTTAGACGCAATGATCGGGAAAATGGATCGATATAAATAAAACTTGAGTACCAAAAAGATTATAATTAACATATAAGTGATTTTTTATACCAAGACAACTTTTAGACGCAATGATCGGGAAAATGGATCGATATAAATAAAACTTGAGTACCAAAAAGATTATAATTAACATATAAGTGATTTTTTATACCAAGACAACTTTTAGACGCAATGATCGGGAAAATGGATCGATATAAATAAAACTTGAGTACCAAAAGATTATAATTAACATATAAGTGATTTTTTATACCAAGACAACTTTTAGACGCAATGATCGGGAAAATGGATCGATATAAATAAAACTTGAGTACCAAACAGATTATAATTAACATATAAGTGATTTTTTATACCAAGACAACTTTTAGACGCAATGATCGGGAAAATGGATCGATATAAATAAAACTTGAGTACCAAAAAGATTATAATTAACATATAAGTGATTTTTTATACCAAGACAACTTTTAGACGCAATGATCGGGAAAATGGATCGATATAAATAAAACTTGAGTACCAAACAGATTATAATTAACATATAAGTGATTTTTTATACCAAGACAACTTTTAGACGCAATGATCGGGAAAATGGATCGATATAAATAAAACTTGAGTACCAAAAAGATTATAATTAACATATAAGTGATTTTTTATACCAAGACAACTTTTAGACGCAATGATCGGGAAAATGGATCGATATAAATAAAACTTGAGTACCAAACAGATTATAATTAACATATAAGTGATTTTTTATACCAAGACAACTTTTAGACGCAATGATCGGGAAAATGGATCGATATAAATAAAACTTGAGTACCAAAAAGATTATAATTAACATATAAGTGATTTTTTATACCAAGACAACTTTTAGACGCAATGATCGGGAAAATGGATCGATATAAATAAAACTTGAGTACCAAAAGATTATAATTAACATATAAGTGATTTTTTATACCAAGACAACTTTTAGACGCAATGATCGGGAAAATGGATCGATATAAATAAAACTTGAGTACCAAAAAGATTATAATTAACATATAAGTGATTTTTTATACCAAGACAACTTTTAGACGCAATGATCGGGAAAATGGATCGATATAAATAAAACTTGAGTACCAAACAGATTATAATTAACATATAAGTGATTTTTTATACCAAGACAACTTTTAGACGCAATGATCGGGAAAATGGATCGATATAAATAAAACTTGAGTACCAAAAAGATTATAATTAACATATAAGTGATTTTTTATACCAAGACAACTTTTAGACGCAATGATCGGGAAAATGGATCGATATAAATAAAACTTGAGTACCAAAAAGATTATAATTAACATATAAGTGATTTTTTATACCAAGACAACTTTTAGACGCAATGATCGGGAAAATGGATCGATATAAATAAAACTTGAGTACCAAACAGATTATAATTAACATATAAGTGATTTTTTATACCAAGACAACTTTTAGACGCAATGATCGGGAAAATGGATCGATATAAATAAAACTTGAGTACCAAAAAGATTATAATTAACATATAAGTGATTTTTTATACCAAGACAACTTTTAGACGCAATGATCGGGAAAATGGATCGATATAAATAAAACTTGAGTACCAAAAAGATTATAATTAACATATAAGTGATTTTTTATACCAAGACAACTTTTAGACGCAATGATCGGGAAAATGGATCGATATAAATAAAACTTGAGTACCAAAAAGATTATAATTAACATATAAGTGATTTTTTATACCAAGACAACTTTTAGACGCAATGATCGGGAAAATGGATCGATATAAATAAAACTTGAGTACCAAAAAGATTATAATTAACATATAAGTGATTTTTTTACCAAGACAACTTTTAGACGCAATGATCGGGAAAATGGATCGACATAAATAAAACTTAAGTACTAAACAGATTATAATTAACATATAAGTGATTTTTTATACCAAGACAACTTTTAGACGCAATGATCGGGAAAATGGATCGATATAAATAAAACTTGAGTACCAAAAGATTATAATTAACATATAAGTGATTTTTTATACCAAGACAACTTTTAGACGCAATGATCGGGAAAATGGATCGATATAAATAAAACTTGAGTACCAAAAAGATTATAATTAACATATAAGTGATTTTTTATACCAAGACAACTTTTAGACGCAATGATCGGGAAAATGGATCGATATAAATAAAACTTGAGTACCAAAAAGATTATAATTAACATATAAGTGATTTTTTATACCAAGACAACTTTTAGACGCAATGATCGGGAAAATGGATCGATATAAATAAAACTTGAGTACCAAAAAGATTATAATTAACATATAAGTGATTTTTTATACCAAGACAACTTTTAGACGCAATGATCGGGAAAATGGATCGATATAAATAAAACTTGAGTACCAAAAAGATTATAATTAACATATAAGTGATTTTTTATACCAAGACAACTTTTAGACGCAATGATCGGGAAAATGGATCGATATAAATAAAACTTGAGTACCAAAAAGATTATAATTAACATATAAGTGATTTTTTATACCAAGACAACTTTTAGACGCAATGATCGGGAAAATGGATCGATATAAATAAAACTTGAGTACCAAAAGATTATAATTAACATATAAGTGATTTTTTATACCAAGACAACTTTTAGACGCAATGATCGGAAAATGGATCGATATAAATAAAACTTGAGTACCAAAAAGATTATAATTAACATATAAGTGATTTTTTATACCAAGACAACTTTTAGACGCAATGATCGGGAAAATGGATCGATATAAATAAAACTTGAGTACCAAACAGATTATAATTAACATATAAGTGATTTTTTATACCAAGACAACTTTTAGACGCAATGATCGGGAAAATGGATCGATATAAATAAAACTTGAGTACCAAAAAGATTATAATTAACATATAAGTGATTTTTTATACCAAGACAACTTTTAGACGCAATGATCGGGAAAATGGATCGATATAAATAAAACTTGAGTACCAAAAAGATTATAATTAACATATAAGTGATTTTTTATACCAAGACAACTTTTAGACGCAATGATCGGGAAAATGGATCGATATAAATAAAACTTGAGTACCAAAAAGATTATAATTAACATATAAGTGATTTTTTATACCAAGACAACTTTTAGACGCAATGATCGGGAAAATGGATCGATATAAATAAAACTTGAGTACCAAAAAGATTATAATTAACATATAAGTGATTTTTTATACCAAGACAACTTTTAGACGCAATGATCGGGAAAATGGATCGATATAAATAAAACTTGAGTACCAAAAAGATTATAATTAACATATAAGTGATTTTTTATACCAAGACAACTTTTAGACGCAATGATCGGGAAAATGGATCGATATAAATAAAACTTGAGTACCAAAAAGATTATAATTAACATATAAAGACAACTTTTAGACGCAATGATCGGGAAAATGGATCGATATAAATAAAACTTGAGTACCAAAAAGATTATAATTAACATATAAGTGATTTTTTATACCAAGACAACTTTTAGACGCAATGATCGGGAAAATGGATCGATATAAATAAAACTTAAGTACCAAACAGATTATAATTAACATATAAGTGATTTTTTATACCAAGACAACTTTTAGACGCAATGATCGGGAAAATGGATCGATATAAATAAAACTTGAGTACCAAAAGATTATAATTAACATATAAGTGATTTTTTATACCAAGACAACTTTTAGACGCAATGATCGGGAAAATGGATCGATATAAATAAAACTTGAGTACCAAAAAGATTATAATTAACATATAAGTGATTTTTTATACCAAGACAACTTTTAGACGCAATGATCGGGAAATGGATCGATATAAATAAAACTTGAGTACCAAAAGATTATAATTAACATATAAGTGATTTTTTATACCAAGACAACTTTTAGACGCAATGATCGGGAAAATGGATCGATATAAATAAAACTTGAGTACCAAAAAGATTATAATTAACATATAAGTGATTTTTTATACCAAGACAACTTTTAGACGCAATGATCGGGAAAATGGATCGATATAAATAAAACTTGAGTACCAAAAAGATTATAATTAACATATAAGTGATTTTTTATACCAAGACAACTTTTAGACGCAATGATCGGGAAAATGGATCGATATAAATAAAACTTGAGTACCAAAAGATTATAATTAACATATAAGTGATTTTTTATACCAAGACAACTTTTAGACGCAATGATCGGGAAAATGGATCGATATAAATAAAACTTGAGTACCAAAAAGATTATAATTAACATATAAGTGATTTTTTATACCAAGACAACTTTTAGACGCAATGATCGGGAAAATGGATCGATATAAATAAAACTTGAGTACCAAAAAGATTATAATTAACATATAAGTGATTTTTTATACCAAGACAACTTTTAGACGCAATGATCGGGAAAATGGATCGATATAAATAAAACTTGAGTACCAAAAAGATTATAATTAACATATAAGTGATTTTTTATACCAAGACAACTTTTAGACGCAATGATCGGGAAAATGGATCGATATAAATAAAACTTGAGTACCAAACAGATTATAATTAACATATAAGTGATTTTTTATACCAAGACAACTTTTAGACGCAATGATCGGGAAAATGGATCGATATAAATAAAACTTGAGTACCAAAAGATTATAATTAACATATAAGTGATTTTTTATACCAAGACAACTTTTAGACGCAATGATCGGGAAAATGGATCGATATAAATAAAACTTGAGTACCAAAACAGATTATAATTAACATATAAGTGATTTTTTATAAGACAACTTTTAGACGCAATGATCGGGAAAATGGATCGATATAAATAAAACTTGAGTACCAAAAAGATTATAATTAACATATAAGTGATTTTTTATACCAAGACAACTTTTAGACGCAATGATCGGGAAAATGGATCGATATAAATAAAACTTGAGTACCAAACAGATTATAATTAACATATAAGTCATTTTTTATACCAAGACAACTTTTAGACGCAATGATCGGGAAAATGGATCGATATAAATAAAACTTGATTACCAAAAAGATTATAATTAACATATAAGTGATTTTTTTATACCAAGACAACTTTTAGACGCAATGATCGGGAAAATGGATCGATATAAATAAAACTTGAGTACCAAAAGATTATAATTAACATATAAGTGATTTTTTATACCAAGACAACTTTTAGACGCAATGATCGGGAAAATGGATCGATATAAATAAAACTTGAGTACCAAAAGATTATAATTAACATATAAGTGATTTTTTATACCAAGACAACTTTTAGACGCAATGATCGGGAAAATGGATCGATATAAATAAAACTTGAGTACCAAAAAGATTATAATTAACATATAAGTGATTTTTTATACCAAGACAACTTTTAGACGCAATGATCGGGAAAATGGATCGATATAAATAAAACTTGAGTACCAAACAGATTATAATTAACATATAAGTGATTTTTTTATACCAAGACAACTTTTAGACGCAATGATCGGGAAAATGGATCGATATAAATAAAACTTGAGTACCAAACAGATTATAATTAACATATAAGTGATTTTTTATACCAAGACAACTTTTAGACGCAATGATCGGGAAAATGGATCGATATAAATAAAACTTGAGTACCAAAAAGATTATAATTAACATATAAGTGATTTTTTATACCAAGACAACTTTTAGACGCAATGATCGGGAAAATGGATCGATATAAATAAAACTTGAGTACCAAAAGATTATAATTAACATATAAGTGATTTTTTATACCAAGACAACTTTTAGACGCAATGATCGGGAAAATGGATCGATATAAATAAAACTTGAGTACCAAACAGATTATAATTAACATATAAGTGATTTTTTATACCAAGACAACTTTTAGACGCAATGATCGGGAAAATGGATCGATATAAATAAAACTTGATTACCAAAAAGATTATAATTAACATATAAGTGATTTTTTTATACCAAGACAACTTTTAGACGCAATGATCGGGAAAATGGATCGATATAAATAAAACTTGAGTACCAAAAAGATTATAATTAACATATAAGTGATTTTTTATACCAAGACAACTTTTAGACGCAATGATCGGGAAAATGGATCGATATAAATAAAACTTGAGTACCAAAAAGATTATAATTAACATATAAGTGATTTTTTATACCAAGACAACTTTTAGACGCAATGATCGGGAAAATGGATCGATATAAATAAAACTTGAGTACCAAAAAGATTATAATTAACATATAAGTGATTTTTTATACCAAGACAACTTTTAGACGCAATGATCGGGAAAATGGATCGATATAAATAAAACTTGAGTACCAAAAGATTATAATTAACATATAAGTGATTTTTTATACCAAGACAACTTTTAGACGCAATGATCGGGAAAATGGATCGATATAAATAAAACTTGAGTACCAAAAAGATTATAATTAACATATAAGTGATTTTTTATACCAAGACAACTTTTAGACGCAATGATCGGGAAAATGGATCGATATAAATAAAACTTGAGTACCAAACAGATTATAATTAACATATAAGTGATTTTTTATACCAAGACAACTTTTAGACGCAATGATCGGGAAATGGATCGATATAAATAAAACTTGAGTACCAAACAGATTATAATTAACATATAAGTGATTTTTTATACCAAGACAACTTTTAGACGCAATGATCGGGAAAATGGATCGATATAAATAAAACTTGAGTACCAAAAAGATTATAATTAACATATAAGTGATTTTTTATACCAAGACAACTTTTAGACGCAATGATCGGGAAAATGGATCGATATAAATAAAACTTGAGTACCAAAAAGATTATAATTAACATATAAGTGATTTTTTATACCAAGACAACTTTTAGACGCAATGATCGGGAAAATGGATCGATATAAATAAAACTTGAGTACCAAAAGATTATAATTAACATATAAGTGATTTTTTATACCAAGACAACTTTTAGACGCAATGATCGGGAAAATGGATCGATATAAATAAAACTTGAGTACCAAAAGATTATAATTAACATATAAGTGATTTTTTATACCAAGACAACTTTTAGACGCAATGATCGGGAAAATGGATCGATATAAATAAAACTTGAGTACCAAAAAGATTATAATTAACATATAAGTGATTTTTTATACCAAGACAACTTTTAGACGCAATGATCGGGAAAATGGATCGATATAAATAAAACTTGAGTACCAAAAGATTATAATTAACATATAAGTGATTTTTTATACCAAGACAACTTTTAGACGCAATGATCGGAAAATGGATCGATATAAATAAAACTTGAGTACCAAAAGATTATAATTAACATATAAGTGATTTTTATACCAACAACTTTTAGACGCAATGATCGGGAAAATGGATCGATATAAATAAAACTTGAGTACCAAAAAGATTATAATTAACATATAAGTGATTTTTTATACCAAGACAACTTTTAGACGCAATGATCGGGAAAATGGATCGATATAAATAAAACTTGAGTACCAAAAAGATTATAATTAACATATAAGTGATTTTTTTATACCAAGACAACTTTTAGACGCAATGATCGGGAAAATGGATCGATATAAATAAAACTTGAGTACCAAAAGATTATAATTAACATATAAGTGATTTTTTATACCAAGACAACTTTTAGACGCAATGATCGGGAAAATGGATCGATATAAATAAAACTTGAGTACCAAAAAGATTATAATTAACATATAAGTGATTTTTATACCAAGACAACTTTTAGACGCAATGATCGGGAAAATGGATCGATATAAATAAAACTTGAGTACCAAAAAGATTATAATTAACATATAAGTGATTTTTTATACCAAGACAACTTTTAGACGCAATGATCGGGAAAATGGATCGATATAAATAAAACTTGAGTACCAAAAAGATTATAATTAACATATAAGTGATTTTTTATACCAAGACAACTTTTAGACGCAATGATCGGGAAAATGGATCGATATAAATAAAACTTGAGTACCAAAAGATTATAATTAACATATAAGTGATTTTTTATACCAAGACAACTTTTAGACGCAATGATCGGAAAATGGATCGATATAAATAAAACTTGAGTACCAAAAAGATTATAATTAACATATAAGTGATTTTTTATACCAAGACAACTTTTAGACGCAATGATCGGGAAATGGATCGATATAAATAAAACTTGAGTACCAAAAAGATATAATTAACATATAAGTACCAAGACAACTTTTAGACGCAATGATCGGGAAAATGGATCGATATAAATAAAACTTGAGTACCAAAAGATTATAATTAACATATAAGTGATTTTTTATACCAAGACAACTTTTAGACGCAATGATCGGGAAAATGGATCGATATAAATAAAACTTGAGTACCAAAAAGATTATAATTAACATATAAGTGATTTTTTATACCAAGACAACTTTTAGACGCAATGATCGGGAAAATGGATCGATATAAATAAAACTTGAGTACCAAAAAGATTATAATTAACATATAAGTGATTTTTTATACCAAGACAACTTTTAGACGCAATGATCGGGAAAATGGATCGATATAAATAAAACTTGAGTACCAAAAAGATTATAATTAACATATAAGTGATTTTTTATACCAAGACAACTTTTAGACGCAATGATCGGGAAAATGGATCGATATAAATAAAACTTGAGTACCAAAAGATTATAATTAACATATAAGTGATTTTTTATACCAAGACAACTTTTAGACGCAATGATCGGGAAAATGGATCGATATAAATAAAACTTGAGTACCAAAAAGATTATAATTAACATATAAGTGATTTTTTATACCAAGACAACTTTTAGACGCAATGATCGGGAAAATGGATCGATATAAATAAAACTTGAGTACCAAAAAGATTATAATTAACATATAAGTGATTTTTTATACCAAGACAACTTTTAGACGCAATGATCGGGAAAATGGATCGATATAAATAAAACTTGAGTACCAAAAAGATTATAATTAACATATAAGTGATTTTTTATACCAAGACAACTTTTAGACGCAATGATCGGAAAATGGATCGATATAAATAAAACTTGAGTACCAAAAAGATTATAATTAACATATAAGTGATTTTTTATACCAAGACAACTTTTAGACGCAATGATCGGGAAAATGGATCGATATAAATAAAACTTGAGTACCAAAAAGATTATAATTAACATATAAGTGATTTTTTATACCAAGACAACTTTTAGACGCAATGATCGGGAAAATGGATCGATATAAATAAAACTTGAGTACCAAAAAGATTATAATTAACATATAAGTGATTTTTTATACCAAGACAACTTTTAGACGCAATGATCGGGAAAATGGATCGATATAAATAAAACTTGAGTACCAAAAAGATTATAATTAACATATAAGTGATTTTTTATACCAAGACAACTTTTAGACGCAATGATCGGGAAAATGGATCGATATAAATAAAACTTGAGTACCAAAAAGATTATAATTAACATATAAGTGATTTTTTATACCAAGACAACTTTTAGACGCAATGATCGGGAAAATGGATCGATATAAATAAAACTTGAGTACCAAAAAGATTATAATTAACATATAAGTGATTTTTTATACCAAGACAACTTTTAGACGCAATGATCGGGAAAATGGATCGATATAAATAAAACTTGAGTACCAAAAAGATTATAATTAACATATAAGTGATTTTTATACCAAGACAACTTTTAGACGCAATGATCGGGAAAATGGATCGATATAAATAAAACTTGAGTACCAAAAGATTATAATTAACATATAAGTGATTTTTTATACCAAGACAACTTTTAGACGCAATGATCGGGAAAATGGATCGATATAAATAAAACTTGAGTACCAAAAAGATTATAATTAACATATAAGTGATTTTTTATACCAAGACAACTTTTAGACGCAATGATCGGGAAAATGGATCGATATAAATAAAACTTGAGTACCAAACAGATTATAATTAACATATAAGTGATTTTTTATACCAAGACAACTTTTAGACGCAATGATCGGGAAAATGGATCGATATAAATAAAACTTGAGTACCAACAGATTATAATTAACATATAAGTGATTTTTTATACCAAGACAACTTTTAGACGCAATGATCGGGAAAATGGATCGATATAAATAAAACTTGAGTACCAAAAGATTATAATTAACATATAAGTGATTTTTTATACCAAGACAACTTTTAGACGCAATGATCGGGAAAATGGATCGATATAAATAAAACTTGAGTACCAAACAGATTATAATTAACATATAAGTGATTTTTTATAGACAACTTTTAGACGCAATGATCGGGAAAATGGATCGATATAAATAAAACTTGAGTACCAAAAAGATTATAATTAACATATAAGTGATTTTTTATACCAAGACAACTTTTAGACGCAATGATCGGGAAAATGGATCGATATAAATAAAACTTGAGTACCAAAGAGATTATAATTAACATATAAGTGATTTTTTATACCAAGACAACTTTTAGACGCAATGATCGGGAAAATGGATCGATATAAATAAAACTTGAGTACCAAACAGATTATAATTAACATATAAGTGATTTTTTATACCAAGACAACTTTTAGACGCAATGATCGGGAAAATGGATCGATATAAATAAAACTTGAGTACCAAACAGATTATAATTAACATATAAGTGATTTTTTATACCAACTTTTAGACGCAATGATCGGGAAAATGGATCGATATAAATAAAACTTGAGTACCAAAAAGATTATAATTAACATATAAGTGATTTTTTTATACCAAGACAACTTTTAGACGCAATGATCGGGAAAATGGATCGATATAAATAAAACTTGAGTACCAAAAAGATTATAATTAACATATAAGTGATTTTTTTATACCAAGACAACTTTTAGACGCAATGATCGGGAAAATGGATCGATATAATAAAACTTGAGTACCAAAAGATTATAATTAACATATAAGTGATTTTTTATACCAAGACAACTTTTAGACGCAATGATCGGGAAAATGGATCGATATAAATAAAACTTGAGTACCAAAAGATTATAATTAACATATAAGTGATTTTTTATACCAAGACAACTTTTAGACGCAATGATCGGGAAAATGGATCGATATAAATAAAACTTGAGTACCAAAAGATTATAATTAACATATAAGTGATTTTTTATACCAAGACAACTTTTAGACGCAATGATCGGGAAAATGGATCGATATAAATAAAACTTGAGTACCAAAAAGATTATAATTAACATATAAGTGATTTTTTATACCAAGACAACTTTTAGACGCAATGATCGGGAAAATGGATCGATATAAATAAAACTTGAGTACCAAAAGATTATAATTAACATATAAGTGATTTTTTATACCAAGACAACTTTTAGACGCAATGATCGGGAAAATGGATCGATATAAATAAAACTTGAGTACCAAAAAGATTATAATTAACATATAAGTGATTTTTTATACCAAGACAACTTTTAGACGCAATGATCGGGAAAATGGATCGATATAAATAAAACTTGAGTACCAAAAGATTATAATTAACATATAAGTGATTTTTTATACCAAGACAACTTTTAGACGCAATGATCGGGAAAATGGATCGATATAAATAAAACTTGAGTACCAAACAGATTATAATTAACATATAAGTGATTTTTTATACCAAGACAACTTTTAGACGCAATGATCGGGAAAATGGATCGATATAAATAAAACTTGAGTACCAAACAGATTATAATTAACATATAAGTGATTTTTTATACCAAGACAACTTTTAGACGCAATGATCGGGAAAATGGATCGATATAAATAAAACTTGAGTACCAAAAAGATTATAATTAACATATAAGTGATTTTTTATACCAAGACAACTTTTAGACGCAATGATCGGGAAAATGGATCGATATAAATAAAACTTGAGTACCAAACAGATTATAATTAACATATAAGTGATTTTTTATACCAAGACAACTTTTAGACGCAATGATCGGGAAAATGGATCGATATAAATAAAACTTGAGTACCAAACAGATTATAATTAACATATAAGTGATTTTTTATACCAAGACAACTTTTAGACGCAATGATCGGGAAAATGGATCGATATAAATAAAACTTGAGTACCAAACAGATTATAATTAACATATAAGTGATTTTTTATACCAAGACAACTTTTAGACGCAATGATCGGGAAAATGGATCGATATAAATAAAACTTGAGTACCAAACAGATTATAATTAACATATAAGTGATTTTTTATACCAAGACAACTTTTAGACGCAATGATCGGGAAAATGGATCGATATAAATAAAACTTGAGTACCAAAAACATGAATGATCGGGAAAATGGATTATAATTAACATATAAGTGATTTTTTTATACCAAGACAACTTTTTAGACGCAATGATCGGGAAAATGGATCGATATAAATAAAACTTAGTACCAAAACAGATTATAATTAACATATAAGTGATTTTTTATACCAAGACAACTTTTAGACGCAATGATCGGGAAAATGGATCGATATAAATAAAACTTGAGTACCAAAAAGATTATAATTAACATATAAGTGATTTTTTATACCAAGACAACTTTTAGACGCAATGATCGGGAAAATGGATCGAATAAATAAAACTTGAGTACCAAACAGATTATAATTAACATATAAGTCATTTTTTATACCAAGAAAACTTTTAGATGCAGTGATCGGGAAAATGGATCGATATAAATAAAACTTGAGTACCAAAAGATTATAATAACATATAAGTGATTTTTTATACCAAGACAACTTTTAGACGCAATGATCGGGAAAATGGATCGATATAAATAAAACTTGAGTACCAAACAGATTATAATTAACATATAAGTGATTTTTTTATACCAAGACAACTTTTAGACGCAATGATCGGGAAAATGGATCGATATAAATAAAACTTGAGTACCAAAAAGATTATAATTAACATATAAGTGATTTTTTATACCAAGACAACTTTTAGACGCAATGATCGGGAAAATGGATCGATATAAATAAAACTTGAGTACCAAACAGATTATAATTAACATATAAGTGATTTTTTATACCAAGACAACTTTTAGACGCAATGATCGGGAAAATGGATCGATATAAATAAAACTTGAGTACCAAAAGATTATAATTAACATATAAGTGATTTTTTATACCAAGACAACTTTTAGACGCAATGATCGGGAAAATGGATCGATATAAATAAAACTTGAGTACCAAAAAGATTATAATTAACATATAAGTGATTTTTTTATACCAAGACAACTTTTAGACGCAATGATCGGGAAAATGGATCGATATAAATAAAACTTGAGTACCAAAAAGATTATAATTAACATATAAGTGATTTTTTATACCAAGACAACTTTTAGACGCAATGATCGGGAAATGGATCGATATAAATAAAACTTGAGTACCAAACAGATTATAATTAACATATAAGTGATTTTTTATACCAAGACAACTTTTAGACGCAATGATCGGGAAAATGGATCGATATAAATAAAACTTGAGTACCAAAAAGATTATAATTAACATATAAGTGATTTTTTATACCAAGACAACTTTTAGACGCAATGATCGGGAAAATGGATCGATATAAATAAAACTTGAGTACCAAACAGATTATAATTAACATATAAGTGATTTTTTATACCAAGACAACTTTTAGACGCAATGATCGGGAAAATGGATCGATATAAATAAAACTTGAGTACCAAAAAGATTATAATTAACATATAAGTGATTTTTTATACCAAGACAACTTTTAGACGCAATGATCGGGAAAATGGATCGATATAAATAAAACTTGAGTACCAAAAAGATTATAATTAACATATAAGTGATTTTTTATACCAAGACAACTTTTAGACGCAATGATCGGGAAAATGGATCGATATAAATAAAACTTGAGTACCAAAAGATTATATTAACATATAAGTGATTTTTTATACCAAGACAACTTTTAGACGCAATGATCGGGAAAATGGATCGATATAAATAAAACTTGAGTACCAAAAAGATTATAATTAACATATAAGTGATTTTTTATACCAAGACAACTTTTAGACGCAATGATCGGGAAAATGGATCGATATAAATAAAACTTGAGTACCAAACAGATTATAATTAACATATAAGTGATTTTTTATACCAAGACAACTTTTAGACGCAATGATCGGGAAAATGGATCGATATAAATAAAACTTGAGTACCAAACAGATTATAATTAACATATAAGTGATTTTTTATACCAAGACAACTTTTAGACGCAATGATCGGGAAAATGGATCGATATAAATAAAACTTGAGTACCAAAAAGATTATAATTAACATATAAGTGATTTTTTATACCAAGACAACTTTTAGACGCAATGATCGGGAAAATGGATCGATATAAATAAAACTTGAGTACCAAACAGATTATAATTAACATATAAGTGATTTTTTATACCAAGACAACTTTTAGACGCAATGATCGGGAAAATGGATCGATATAAATAAAACTTGAGTACCAAAAAGATTATAATTAACATATAAGTGATTTTTTATACCAAGACAACTTTTAGACGCAATGATCGGGAAATGGATCGATATAAATAAAACTTGAGTACCAAAAAGATTATAATTAACATATAAGTGATTTTTTTACCAAGACAACTTTTAGACGCAATGATCGGGAAAATGGATCGATATAAATAAAACTTGAGTACCAAAAAGATTATAATTAACATATAAGTGATTTTTTATACCAAGACAACTTTTAGACGCAATGATCGGGAAAATGGATCGATATAAATAAAACTTGAGTACCAAAAGATTATAATTAACATATAAGTGATTTTTTATACCAAGACAACTTTTAGACGCAATGATCGGGAAAATGGATCGATATAAATAAAACTTGAGTACCAAACAGATTTAATTACATTTAAGTGATTTTTTATTTAGACAACTTTTAGACGCAATGATGGAAAATGGATTATAATAAAACTTGAGTACAAAAGAGATTATAATTAACATATAAGTGATTTTTTATACCAAGACAACTTTTAGACGCAATGATCGGGAAAATGGATCGATATAAATAAAACTTGAGTACCAAAAGATTATAATTAACATATAAGTGATTTTTTATACCAAGACAACTTTTAGACGCAATGATGAAAATGGATCGATATAAATAAAACTTGAGTACCAAACAGATTATAATTAACATATAAGTGATTTTTTATACCAAGACAACTTTTAGACGCAATGATCGGAAAATGGATCGATATAAATAAAACTTGAGTACCAAACAGATTATAATTAACATATAAGTGATTTTTTATACCAAGACAACTTTTAGACGCAATGATCGGGAAAATGGATCGATATAAATAAAACTTGAGTACCAAACAGATTATAATTAACATATAAGTGATTTTTTATACCAAGACAACTTTTAGACGCAATGATCGGAAAATGGATCGATATAAATAAAACTTGAGTACCAAAAAGATTATAATTAACATATAAGTGATTTTTTATACCAAGACAACTTTTAGACGCAATGATCGGGAAAATGGATCGATATAAATAAAACTTGAGTACCAAAAAGACCATAATTAACATATAAGTGATTTTTTATACCAAGACAACTTTTAGACGCAATGATCGGGAAAATGGATCGATATAAATAAAACTTGAGTATCAAAAAGATTATAATTAACATATAAGTGATTTTTTACACCAAGACAACTTTTAGACGCAATGATCGGGAAAATGGATCGATATAAATAAAACTTGAGTACCAAAAAGATTATAATTAACATATAAGTGATTTTTTATACCAAGACAACTTTTAGACGCAATGATCGGGAAAATGGATCGATATAAATAAAACTTGAGTACCAAAAGATTATAATTAACATATAAGTGATTTTTTATACCAAGACAACTTTTAGACGCAATGATCGGGAAAATGGATCGATATAAATAAAACTTGAGTACAAAAAAGATTATAATTAACATATAAGTGATTTTTTATACCAAGACAACTTTTAGACGCAATGATCGGGAAAATGGATCGATATAAATAAAACTTGAGTACCAAAAAATTATAATTAATATGTAAGACAACTTTTACACGCAATGATCGGAAAATGGATCGATATAAATAAAACTTGAGTACCAAAAAGATTATAATTAACATATAAGTGATTTTTTATACAAGACAACTTTTAGACGCAATGATCGGGAAAATGGATCGATATAAATAAAACTTGAGTACCAAACAGATTATAATTAACATATAAGTGATTTTTTTATACCAAGACAACTTTTAGACGCAATGATCGGGAAAATGGATCGATATAAATAAAACTTGAGTACCAAACAGATTATAATTAACATATAAGTGATTTTTTATACCAAGACAACTTTTAGACGCAATGATCGGGAAAATGGATCGATATAAATAAAACTTGAGTACCAAAAGATTATAATTAACATATAAGTGATTTTTTATACCAAGACAACTTTTAGACGCAATGATCGGGAAAATGGATCGATATAAATAAAACTTGAGTACCAAAAAGATTATAATTAACATATAGGATTTTTTTATACCAAGACAACTTTTAGACGCAATGATCGGGAAAATGGATCGATATAAATAAAACTTGAGTACCAAAAAGATTATAATTAACATATAAGTGATTTTTTATACCAAGACAACTTTTAGACGCAATGATCGGGAAAATGGATCGATATAAATAAAACTTGAGTACCAAAAAGATTATAATTAACATATAAGTGATTTTTTATACCAAGACAACTTTTAGACGCAATGATCGGGAAAATGGATCGATATAAATAAAACTTGAGTACCAAAAAGATTATAATTAACATATAAGTGATTTTTTTATACCAAGACAACTTTTAGACGCAATGATCGGGAAAATGGATCGATATAAATAAAACTTGAGTACCAAAAAGATTATAATTAACATATAAGTGATTTTTTATACCAAGACAACTTTTAGACGCAATGATCGGGAAAATGGATCGATATAAATAAAACTTGAGTACCAAACAGATTATAATTAACATATAAGTGATTTTTTATACCAACTTTTAGACGCAATGATCGGGAAAATGGATCGATATAAATAAAACTTGAGTACCAAAAGATTAATTAACATATAAGTGATTTTTTATACCAAGACAACTTTTAGACGCAATGATCGGGAAAATGGATCGATATAAATAAAACTTGAGTACCAAACAGATTATAATTAACATATAAGTATATAAGACAACTTTTAGACGCAATGATCGGGAAAATGGATCGATATAAATAAAACTTGAGTACCAAAAAGATTATAATTAACATATAAGTGATTTTTTATACCAAGACAACTTTTAGACGCAATGATCGGGAAAATGGATCGATATAATAAAACTTGAGTACCAAAAGATTTATATATGATTTTTTTATACCAAGACAACTTTTAGACGCAATGATCGGGAAAATGGATCGATATAAATAAAACTTGAGTACCAAAAAGATTATAATTAACATATAAGTGATTTTTTATACCAAGACAACTTTTAGACGCAATGATCGGGAAAATGGATCGATATAAATAAAACTTGAGTACCAAACAGATTATAATTAACATATAAGTGATTTTTTATACCAAGACAACTTTTAGACGCAATGATCGGGAAAATGGATCGATATAAATAAAACTTGAGTACCAAACAGATTATAATTAACATATAAGTGATTTTTATAGACAACTTTTAGACGCAATGATCGGGAAAATGGATCGATATAAATAAAACTTGAGTACCAAAAAGATTATAATTAACATATAAGTGATTTTTTATACCAAGACAACTTTTAGACGCAATGATCGGGAAAATGGATCGATATAAATAAAACTTGAGTACCAAACAGATTATAATTAACATATAAGTGATTTTTTATACCAAGACAACTTTTAGACGCAATGATCGGGAAAATGGATCGATATAAATAAAACTTGAGTACCAAACAGATTATAATTAACATATAAGTGATTTTTTATACCAAGACAACTTTTAGACGCAATGATCGGGAAAATGGATCGATATAAATAAAACTTGAGTACCAAAAGATTATAATTAACATATAAGTGATTTTTTATACCAAGACAACTTTTAGACGCAATGATCGGGAAAATGGATCGATATAAATAAAACTTGAGTACCAAACAGATTATAATTAACATATAAGTGATTTTTTATACCAAGACAACTTTTAGACGCAATGATCGGGAAAATGGATCGATATAAATAAAACTTGAGTACCAAACAGATTATAATTAACATATAAGTGATTTTTTATACCAAGACAACTTTTAGACGCAATGATCGGGAAAATGGATCGATATAAATAAAACTTGAGTACCAAACAGATTATAATTAACATATAAGTGATTTTTATACCAAGACAACTTTTAGACGCAATGATCGGGAAAATGGATCGATATAAATAAAACTTGAGTACCAAAAAGATTATAATTAACATATAAGTGATTTTTTTACCAAGACAACTTTTAGACGCAATGATCGGGAAAATGGATCGATATAAATAAAACTTGAGTACCAAAAAGATTATAATTAACATATAAGTGATTTTTTATACCAAGACAACTTTTAGACGCAATGATCGGGAAAATGGATCGATATAAATAAAACTTGAGTACCAAAAAGATTATAATTAACATATAAGTGATTTTTTATACCAAGACAACTTTTAGACGCAATGATCGGGAAAATGGATCGATATAAATAAAACTTGAGTACCAAAAAGATTATAATTAACATATAAGTGATTTTTTATACCAAGACAACTTTTAGACGCAATGATCGGGAAAATGGATCGATATAAATAAAACTTGAGTACCAAAAGATTATAATTAACATATAAGTGATTTTTTATACCAAGACAACTTTTAGACGCAATGATCGGGAAAATGGATCGATATAAATAAAACTTGAGTACCAAAAAGATTATAATTAACATATAAGTGATTTTTTATACCAAGACAACTTTTAGACGCAATGATCGGGAAAATGGATCGATATAAATAAAACTTGAGTACCAAAAGATTATAATTAATATATAAGACAACTTTTAGACGCAATGATCGGGAAAATGGATCGATATAAATAAAACTTGAGTACCAAAAGATTATAATTAACATATAAGTGATTTTTTATACCAAGACAACTTTTAGACGCAATGATCGGGAAAATGGATCGATATAAATAAAACTTGAGTACCAAAAAGATTTAATTAACATATAAGTGATTTTTTATACCAAGACAACTTTTAGACGCAATGATCGGGAAAATGGATCGATATAAATAAAACTTGAGTACCAAACAGATTATAATTAACATATAAGTGATTTTTTTATACCAAGACAACTTTTAGACGCAATGATCGGGAAATGGATCGATATAAATAAAACTTGAGTACCAAAAAGATTATAATTAACATATAAGTGATTTTTTATACCAAGACAACTTTTAGACGCAATGATCGGGAAAATGGATCGATATAAATAAAACTTGAGTACCAAAAGATTATAATTAACATATAAGTGATTTTTTATACCAAGACAACTTTTAGACGCAATGATCGGAAAATGGATCGATATAAATAAAACTTGAGTACCAAAAAGATTATAATTAACATATAAGTGATTTTTTATACCAAGACAACTTTTAGACGCAATGATCGGGAAATGGATCGATATAAATAAAACTTGAGTACCAAAAAGATTATAATTAACATATAAGTGATTTTTTTATACCAAGACAACTTTTAGACGCAATGATCGGGAAATGGATCGATATAAATAAAACTTGAGTACCAAAAGATTATAATTAACATATAAGTGATTTTTTTATACCAAGACAACTTTTAGACGCAATGATCGGGAAAATGGATCGATATAAATAAAACTTGAGTACCAAAAAGATTATAATTAACATATAAGTGATTTTTTATACCAAGACAACTTTTAGACGCAATGATCGGGAAAATGGATCGATATAAATAAAACTTGAGTACCAAAAAGATTATAATTAACATATAAGTGATTTTTTTATACCAAGACAACTTTTAGACGCAATGATCGGGAAAATGGATCGATATAAATAAAACTTGAGTACCAAAAAGATTATAATTAACATATAAGTGATTTTTTATACCAAGACAACTTTTAGACGCAATGATCGGGAAATGGATCGATATAAATAAAACTTGAGTACCAAAAAGATTATAATTAACATATAAGTGATTTTTTATACCAAGACAACTTTTAGACGCAATGATCGGAAAATGGATCGATATAAATAAAACTTGAGTACCAAAAAGATTATAATTAACATATAAGTGATTTTTTATAGACAACTTTTAGACGCAATGATCGGGAAAATGGATCGATATAAATAAAACTTGAGTACCAAAAAGATTATAATTAACATATAAGTGATTTTTTATACCAAGACAACTTTTAGACGCAATGATCGGGAAAATGGATCGATATAAATAAAACTTGAGTACCAAACAGATTATAATTAATATATAAGACAACTTTTAGATGCAATGATTGGAAAATGGATCGATATAAATAAAACTTGAGTACCAAAAAGATCATAATTAACATATAAGTGATTTTTTATACCAAGACAACTTTTAGACGCAATGATCGGAAAATGGATCGATATAAATAAAACTTGAGTACCAAAAAGATTATAATTAACATATAAGTGATTTTTTATACCAAGACAACTTTTAGACGCAATGATCGGGAAAATGGATCGATATAAATAAAACTTGAGTACCAAAAAGATTATAATTAACATATAAGTGATTTTTTATACCAAGACAACTTTTAGACGCAATGATCGGGAAAATGGATCGATATAAATAAAACTTGAGTACCAAACAGTTATATAAGTGATTTTTTATACCAAGACAACTTTTAGACGCAATGATCGGGAAAATGGATCGATATAAATAAAACTTGAGTACCAAAAAGATTATAATTAACATATAAGTGATTTTTTATACCAAGACAACTTTTAGACGCAATGATCGGGAAAATGGATCGATATAAATAAAACTTGAGTACCAAAAAGATTATAATTAACATATAAGTGATTTTTTTATACCAAGACAACTTTTAGACGCAATGATCGGGAAAATGGATCGATATAAATAAAACTTGAGTACCAAACAGATTATAATTAACATATAAGTGATTTTTTATACCAAGACAACTTTTAGACGCAATGATCGGGAAAATGGATCGATATAAATAAAACTTGAGTACCAAAAAGATTATAATTAACATATAAGTGATTTTTTATACCAAGACAACTTTTAGACGCAATGATCGGGAAAATGGATCGATATAAATAAAACTTGAGTACCAAAAGATTATAATTAACATATAAGTGATTTTTTTTACCAAGACAACTTTTAGACGCAATGATCGGAAAATGGATCGATATAAATAAAACTTGAGTACCAAAAGATTATAATTAACATATAGTGATTTTTTTATACCAAGACAACTTTTAGACGCAATGATCGGGAAAATGGATCGATATAAATAAAACTTGAGTACCAAAGATTATAATTAACATATAAGTGATTTTTTATACCAAGACAACTTTTAGACGCAATGATCGGGAAAATGGATCGATATAAATAAAACTTGAGTACCAAAAAGATTATAATTAACATATAAGTGATTTTTTATACCAAGACAACTTTTAGACGCAATGATCGGGAAAATGGATCGATATAAATAAAACTTGAGTACCAAAAAGATTATAATTAACATATAAGTGATTTTTTATACCAAGACAACTTTTAGACGCAATGATCGGGAAAATGGATCGATATAAATAAAACTTGAGTACCAAAAGATTATAATTAACATATAAGTGATTTTTTATACCAAGACAACTTTTAGACGCAATGATCGGGAAAATGGATCGATATAAATAAAACTTGAGTACCAAAAAGATTATAATTAACATATAAGTGATTTTTTTATACCAAGACAACTTTTAGACGCAATGATCGGGAAAATGGATCGATATAAATAAAACTTGAGTACCAAAAAGATTATAATTAACATATAAGTGATTTTTTATACCAAGACAACTTTTAGACGCAATGATCGGGAAAATGGATCGATATAAATAAAACTTGAGTACCAAACAGATAATTTTATAAGTGATTTTTTATACCAAGACAACTTTTAGACGCAATGATCGGGAAAATGGATCGATATAAATAAAACTTGAGTACCAAAAAGATTATAATTAACATATAAGTGATTTTTTATACCAAGACAACTTTTAGACGCAATGATCGGGAAAATGGATCGATATAATATAAAACTTGAGTACCAAAACAGATTATAATTAACATATAAGTGATTTTTTATACCAAGACAACTTTTAGACGCAATGATCGGGAAAATGGATCGATATAAATAAAACTTGAGTACCAAACAGATTATAATTAACATATAAGTGATTTTTTATCAAGACAACTTTTAGACGCAATGATCGGGAAAATGGATCGATATAAATAAAACTTGAGTACCAAAAAGATTATAATTAACATATAAGTGATTTTTTATACCAAGACAACTTTTAGACGCAATGATCGGGAAAATGGATCGATATAATAAAACTTGAGTACCAAACAGATTATAATTAACATATAAGTGATTTTTTATACCAAGACAACTTTTAGACGCAATGATCGGGAAAATGGATCGATATAAATAAAACTTGAGTACCAAAAGATTATAATTAACATATAAGTGATTTTTTATACCAAGACAACTTTTAGACGCAATGATCGGGAAAATGGATCGATATAAATAAAACTTGAGTACCAAAAAGATTATAATTAACATATAAGTGATTTTTTATACCAAGACAACTTTTAGACGCAATGATCGGGAAAATGGATCGATATAAATAAAACTTGAGTACCAAACAGATTATAATTAACATATAAGTGATTTTTTATACCAAGACAACTTTTAGACGCAATGATCGGGAAAATGGATCGATATAAATAAAACTTGATTACCAAAAAGATTATAATTAACATATAAGTGATTTTTTTATACCAAGACAACTTTTAGACGCAATGATCGGAAAATGGATCGATATAAATAAAACTTGAGTACCAAACAGATTATAATTAACATATAAGTGATTTTTTATACCAAGACAACTTTTAGACGCAATGATCGGGAAAATGGATCGATATAAATAAAACTTGAGTACCAAAAGATTATAATTAACATATAAGTGATTTTTTATACCAAGACAACTTTTAGACGCAATGATCGGGAAAATGGATCGATATAAATAAAACTTGAGTACCAAAAGATTATAATTAACATATAAGTGATTTTTTATACCAAGACAACTTTTAGACGCAATGATCGGAAAATGGATCGATATAAATAAAACTTGAGTACCAAAAAGATTATAATTAACATATAAGTGATTTTTTATACCAAGACAACTTTTAGACGCAATGATCGGGAAATGGATCGATATAAATAAAACTTGAGTACCAAACAGATTATAATTAACATATAAGTGATTTTTTATACCAAGACAACTTTTAGACGCAATGATCGGGAAAATGGATCGATATAAATAAAACTTGAGTACCAAACAGATTATAATTAACATATAAGTGATTTTTTATACCAAGACAACTTTTAGACGCAATGATCGGGAAAATGGATCGATATAAATAAAACTTGAGTACCAAAAGATTATAATTAACATATAAGTGATTTTTTTATACCAAGACAACTTTTAGACGCAATGATCGGGAAAATGGATCGATATAAATAAAACTTGAGTACCAAACAGATTATAATTAACATATAAGTGATTTTTTATAGACAACTTTTAGACGCAATGATCGGAAAATGGATCGATATAAATAAAATTGAGTACCAAAAAGATTATAATTAACATATAAGTGATTTTTTATACCAAGACAACTTTTAGACGCAATGATCGGGAAAATGGATCGATATAAATAAAACTTGAGTACCAAAAAGATTATAATTAACATATAAGTGATTTTTTATACCAAGACAACTTTTAGACGCAATGATCGGAAAATGGATCGATATAAATAAAACTTGAGTACCAAAAAGATTATAATTAACATATAAGTGATTTTTTATACCAAGACAACTTTTAGACGCAATGATCGGGAAAATGGATCGATATAAATAAAACTTGAGTACCAAAAAGATTATAATTAACATATAAGTGATTTTTATACCAAGACAACTTTTAGACGCAATGATCGGGAAAATGATCGATATAAATAAAACTTGAGTACCAAAAAGATTATAATTAACATATAAGTGATTTTTTATACCAAGACAACTTTTAGACGCAATGATCGGGAAAATGGATCGATATAAATAAAACTTGAGTACCAAACAGATTAACATATAAGTGATTTTTTTATACCAAGACAACTTTTAGACGCAATGATCGGAAAATGGATCGATATAAATAAAACTTGAGTACCAAAAAGATTATAATTAACATATAAGTGATTTTTTATACCAAGACAACTTTTAGACGCAATGATCGGGAAAATGGATCGATATAAATAAAACTTGAGTACCAAACAGATTATAATTAACATATAAGTGATTTTTTATACCAAGACAACTTTTAGACGCAATGATCGGGAAAATGGATCGATATAAATAAAACTTGAGTACCAAAAAGATTATAATTAACATATAAGTGATTTTTTATACCAACTTTTAGACGCAATGATCGGGAAAATGGATCGATATAAATAAAACTTGAGTACCAAAAGATTATAATTAACATATAAGTGATTTTTTATACCAAGACAACTTTTAGACGCAATGATCGGGAAAATGGATCGATATAAATAAAACTTGAGTACCAAAAAGATTATAATTAACATATAAGTGATTTTTTATACCAAGACAACTTTTAGACGCAATGATCGGGAAAATGGATCGATATAAAAAAAACTTGAGTACCAAAAAGATTATAATTAACATATAAGTGATTTTTTATACCAAGACAACTTTTAGACGCAATGATCGGGAAAATGGATCGATATAAATAAAACTTGAGTACCAAAAAGATTATAATTAACATATAAGTGATTTTTTATACCAAGACAACTTTTAGACGCAATGATCGGGAAAATGGATCGATATAAATAAAACTTGAGTACCAAACAGATTATAATTAACATATAAGTGATTTTTTATACCAAGACAACTTTTAGACGCAATGATCGGGAAAATGGATCGATATAAATAAAACTTGAGTACCAAAAAGATTATAATTAACATATAAGTGATTTTTTTATACCAAGACAACTTTTAGACGCAATGATCGGGAAAATGGATCGATATAAATAAAACTTGAGTACCAAACAGATTATAATTAACATATAAGTGATTTTTTATACCAAGACAACTTTTAGACGCAATGATCGGAAAATGGATCGATATAAATAAAACTTGAGTACCAAAAAGATTATAATTAACATATAAGTGATTTTTTATACCAAGACAACTTTTGACGCAATGATCGGGAAAATGGATCGATATAAATAAAACTTGAGTACCAAACAGATATAATTAACATATAAGTGATTTTTTATACCAAGACAACTTTTAGACGCAATGATCGGGAAAATGGATCGATATAAATAAAACTTGAGTACCAAACAGATTATAATTAACATATAAGTGATTTTTTATACCAAGACAACTTTTAGACGCAATGATCGGGAAAATGGATCGATATAAATAAAACTTGAGTACCAAAAAGATAATTAACATATAAGTGATTTTTTATACCAAGACAACTTTTAGACGCAATGATCGGGAAAATGGATCGATATAAATAAACTTGAGTACCAAAAAGATTATAATTAACATATAAGTGATTTTTTTATACCAAGACACTTTTAGACGCAATGATCGGGAAAATGGATCGATATAAATAAAACTTGAGTACCAAAAAGATTATAATTAACATATAAGTGATTTTTTATACAAGACAACTTTTAGACGCAATGATCGGGAAAATGGATCGATATAAATAAAACTTGAGTACCAAAAAGATTATAATTAACATATAAGTGATTTTTTATACCAAGACAACTTTTAGACGCAATGATCGGGAAAATGGATCGATATAAATAAAACTTGAGTACCAAAAAGATTATAATTAACATATAAGTGATTTTTTATACCAAGACAACTTTTAGACGCAATGATCGGGAAAATGGATCGATATAAATAAAACTTGAGTACCAAAAAGATTATAATTAACATATAAGTGATTTTTATACCAAGACAACTTTTAGACGCAATGATCGGGAAAATGGATCGATATAAATAAAACTTGAGTACCAAAAAGATTATAATTAACATATAAGTGATTTTTTATACCAAGACAACTTTTAGACGCAATGATCGGGAAAATGGATCGATATAAATAAAACTTGAGTACCAAAAAGATTATAATTAACATATAAGTGATTTTTTTATACCAAGACAACTTTTAGACGCAATGATCGGGAAAATGGATCGATATAAATAAAACTTGAGTACCAAAAGATTATAATTAACATATAAGTGATTTTTTATACCAAGACAACTTTTAGACGCAATGATCGGGAAAATGGATCGATATAAATAAAACTTGAGTACCAAAAGATTATAATTAACATATAAGTGATTTTTTTATACCAAGACAACTTTTAGACGCAATGATCGGAAAATGGATCGATATAAATAAAACTT